>VWZL01000258.1:370214-384179 GCA_013396915.1 Stercorarius parasiticus | reverse complement strand
GAGAGACAGGCCGAGAGAGCCCCGCGCAGCCGCCGCCGCTGGTCAGACCCCGACGCGGCGGGAGGGCAGGAGGCGGAGCCGGCGGGGCGGGACACACCGCCACCACCCGCACTCCCCCCCCGGTGGCGAGGAGGGGGAAAGGGGCGGGGCAAGTGCCGCCGGGCGCCTGCGCGCCTTGGGGCTCGACCCGCTGACTCGCGAGCGGTAGGCGCGGAAGGCGGGGCAGGACGGTTTTGGGGCGCCCCTCCGCGCCGCTTCCCGCCGGCCNAGCCGCGCTGACGCGGCGGCGCGGTATCCTTCCGCGCGTTAAGCCGCCTCCTCAGCTGTCTGTCAGCGCCTGACGCGGGGACGGGGGGGCTGGCCCGTCCGCGGCCTGTCCCGCGTCGGGCCGCGCTGGGGGCCGGCCATCGCCTGCCTCCGGCTCGGCGTCGGAGCCGCTTTCCGCCCCTCGTTCCCTCGCCTGGCCGTGTGTCCGTGTGGCGGCGAGGCGAGGAGCGCGGCTCAGGCGTTCTTCCGCCTCGAAGACATGACACAAGCCGCGGGGCCCGGCGGGACGCGGAGGGCCTGGAAGCGAAGCGGGGAGGGCGGGGGAGCGGGGTCCCGGGGGCCTGAACGCAAAGGGGGTTGCGCCAGTGCCAGTGATACCGCTGAAAGCCTGCCTTCGCCCGGGAGAGCAAGAGCCTCGACAAGGAGCGCAGGCCCGGAGCGAGAGCGATGGGCCTGGGGACTCCGCGTCAGTTACTGTGGTGGCACAGGTGACTGAACCAAACACCGAGTTTCTGGGTGTAGGGAAAGACCACCACCGAAGGGAAAATACAGTAGCACAGACTGTCAGCACAGGGTCATCAAGTAATTTTTTTTAATTTGCAGTGATACCTTTTGTGACATGTCCAGGTGCTTGGGGGCTTTTTATTTTGTGCAGCAGAGGTCAACAAATCACTCTCGGCTAGGGTCTTTTTTTCTCACAGTAATAAATTGTGTAGATTTATGCACAGTTGTGTTTGTGGGACTCCTGCTCCACTGCTGTGAAGTAACAAGCAGAGAAGGGTTGCCAGACTGCCTTTCTGCTCTAATGAGGGGATGTATCATATTAATAAACATGGCGTTCACTGTCCAGGGAGTATGGATATGTAATTAGCTAAATCCATTGCACTGAACCAAGTTCACATTCATTATAGTGCCTTTATTGCACTACAGTTAGTTTTCTTGCTATCTAGGATGCTAATTATTACTTGGCTGGAGAAGGCAGCATATTCAGTAAACCTGGTTGTGTAACAAACTTTTCAGTATGAAGTTTGAGAATAGACAGCAGTGAATTAGGGGAGCAGTGCTCTTTTTTTATTTTAAAAACTACTGTAGGTAAGTAGTTCTGTTTATTACATACAGGACTGACATATTTTTTTAGCGTTCAGATCATGCACAGGCTGGAGAGAAAACAATGCCTTGTACTTGTAAAGTCCACTTATCTCTCTGTGATCACCTAAACCATTCCTAGCAACTTCCTTGTGTAGTCTTCATTTTCTGCTTATCGTTTTAATTGTACTGAGCAGCATATTCAGGAATTGTCATCCCAAACTATTTCGTTAATGTTCTTATCATCTTAATCAAGACTATTGCTGAAAAACACCTTGCTGTTCCTTGCCAGCTCTGGATTACAGATGCTATCAAACTGCTCCAAATCAGCAGCGTGTCTGTCACAGACATCTGCCTCTGCCTTATAAATTGCTTACAAACATCTTGAACTTTTTCATTATTGTTTGTCATCTCAGGAGATTTAGGTAGTTAACAGTATTCCAGTTCTACATTTTTAATTATTATTTGAGATTACTGACCGCTAACATCACTCTGTATTAAGAGTTTTGATCTGGCTCGCGATTCACATTTTACTGTATAATGAAAGGAATGAAGAACAGCACAAACATACTGTTGACAGTGTGTAATTTTCCCTGCTAATTTAAGACAACAGGAATTGTTAATCTGGTAGATCAAGTTTTGTTTGTGTGACTTTCACCAGTTACGTGTTAATCTCTCTATTAGCATTTGACCCCAAATAGAATTTAAAATGTATTGGATAGCTCTTGTTTACAGTGACTGCTCAGAAACAGGTTTGCATATTTTGTTTTAGTATACCTGTTTAGACAAACAGTTCATTACACTCACCAGTCATTTTTTTTAAATCAATACATACACTTGAGGAAAAGAATAAAAAACAATGACTTGTGTAGGAATGAAAAATAAGATGCATACCCACAGTTCTGTGGCCATTTCTTCAAGTCACAGCACACAGTCCTGCTTGGAGGGCATTCTACTTCTCACCCTCGCTGTTTTTCCTCAAATTGTGAGGTAAACATCACGTATTTTCCCCGCAGCATTTGGAAATAGACAAACTCAAATAGATTTTTTTTTTTTTTTACTTCAGTAGGAATACTCAGGCCAGTAAGGCCTCGTAACCTTAGAATATTCATCTGCCATACACAGTTTCTCACCTTTACCATATGCAGCAGGGGTACTGTAATGGTATTTGCACAAATACCTCATATATGAAATGCAGGAGGCATAGATGATGGTTACTGAACACGGGCATTGCAACTTACTGTGGAACTACCCAGTCTATTTGGGTTTGCTTCATTTTAATTTGATTTTTGAAGCTAATCCTCAGAAGTGGCTGAAGAGAGGTATTACCATACCATAATCCTCATATGGTAGTGGAGTTGGGTTAGATTTTCAGAGGTTTATTATGCAAAACAGCTCAGTAGATGTGGCATGGTAATAAACAGTTTGCACAAAAACACTGAGGACAGACCAGCTTACTTGAAGTCCATCTTTGAATTTTGTTTGCTTTTTCAAGTACGGCGTTACAGGGACCTCTGCAGCCAAGTGGTCAACAATCTCCGAAGGCTGAACCTGCCAGTCCATTTCAGCTGCTTTGTGATGGTCCAGCAGAGCAAGCATGAATGGCGATTGTCTCGATATATTGTTATAGAACTTCCCCTCAACACAGAGGGGACTTGAGGGAAAAGCAGCCCAGCCTTAGTTGAAAGGTTAGTGTGGCTTTCACACAAGTGTCAGTTTTTCACTTCTGCTTGCCTGAGACCAGCCATTTTTACATTTTGAGCTTGCTGTCCTACCTGTCTTCAAAACAGGTGGAGCAACCGAGCATCCTGGACACCAAGCAACATTCCATACAGGACACTTCATATATCAGAAAGGAAAAGGGGAAAAAAGATGCAAAATGTTTCCAAAAAGATCAGCTTTTTTTAGGAAAGAAAAAAAATTACTTCAACAAAAGCAAGACATCCTTCTTATTAGTCCATCCAGTAGATCATCATTATTAGTTCCTGTTGGGAGGAAACAAAACACAACAGCTTCTGCTGCTGGAAAACAAAGTGCTAAAAAGATGAACAACAACAACAACAGCTTCTCCCTGTTTGCATGTATTACCAGGCCTCAATTTTCTCTTCAGCATCCTGTCCAACTTGTTTTTCCCTTAATTATCATAAATCAAGCTTGCAGTCAAATCCCTCTTTAATCTGAGCAAAACCCACCTTATTGGGGACCCTTCTAATCCAGTGGAGACCACAAAGAATAAGATCACAGAAGAAAGCTGATAAAATAAAATTGTTCCATTGGCTTTTTTTAACGCAACAAATAAAAAGGATGAATTTGCCAGCCCAAGTGCCATTTCCTGACAGTGAAAGAAAAACAGGTTTGGGGATGTCATTGGGTTCCACCTGATCCATGTTTGAAATACCAAAGGCCAGCAGCCCTTCCTGTGGAGCTGCGGGCTTCTGCCCTTCAAGGACAGGAGGGTCATAGTCAAAACCTTTGTAGCGCGTGCTCAGTTCCCTGCCTGTTACATCTGGGACCATTACTTCTCCTTCTGTTAGGAAGAAGAGGTAGCAAACCCCTTTCACATCTGGAGTCCAGCCCAAGGTCAATGTGTTAGGCAGCAGTTAGCTTTCTAAGGAATATGAGATAAAAGGTAACTTTTTGTCTTATATTCCAGCTTGGCAATTCTTCATCTCCCATTGTTTCTTCGCCAGCTTCTCTGACATTCTCACTGAAACTATTTCCAGGCTATTCCACATGTTTCCTTTGTATAGTAGTGCTTTTTGTCTCACTGCTAGGTCATGGGGCAAAACACCGAGTCCCTACGTTACTCCATTTTAAGTTGTTGCTGCTCTATGTAGGGAGTTGTAAGGTCTAATGTCCACATATGAGTCCCAGTGAAAAGCCTGTGTGCTTTGTTGAGTAATGGCATGCTAAGGTTTCATGACTTGCACAAGGTCATGTGGGATTCAGAAGAATATAAAATACTTCAGTAATTTACACTGAGATTAACAGGCCAAGTTTCTCCACAAAATCTTCCTGTCTTCAGGATTTTGTTTAGCACTTCATTGTTTAGCACTTTTTAGCCTCATAGTGACAACATAGTCTTCTTTCAGTTGAAAAAGATTTTTCTCTTCTCTTGAAATCCTTGCAGAAATTAAGAGCTATTTTACAAGAAGACAGTTTTGATGACATAAAATTCATTATGTTATTTTCACAGACCTAAACAATAAAATCTCTGAAAATTGCTACAGGATATTTATTAGTATTCATGCAGAATATTCTTTTTTTTTTCCCAGCAAAACTACCATTTGATCTAAATGAAAGATTACTCCTTTCAAGTCAGTAGCAGTTTCTGTCAACAAGAATGTTAATTTTCTGTGCTGATTCAACTCTATGGATATTGAAGCACGAAACTCAGATGAGCACGTGCATGGCGTAATTAGGATGCCAATTTTGAAAACTGAAAAGTTTTGTTGTCATGCAGTTACTAACTACCTTTGTTTTCTTCTTTCGTACGAGTTCTTTACATTCCTGAATAAACATAGATAATATATACATGCATGGCAAAGTAGCATCTTAAGAGGGGTGTGAAGGGCTGAGCAATAAGTCACAGTTGCTAAAATAAGGTAACACAGGGTGAATTCACCAGGTGAAACCCCTCTATGGAGGAAATCAGTGTTTTATCAATTTCAGTAGGCCAGGGTGCATCAGTTGGAGGTCTCTTCAAGAAGGTTTTTAATGGTGACCTACTTTACCCCATCCCTTTGGAGGTGGTTACTTTTCCTTGTTATACCTGTTTTTTGACCCCTCAGGCTGCCTTCAGACTGCATGCTAAGTCTGTAGGAGTTACACGGTTACCGAAAACGACCAAGCTCTTATGGCAGTTTTCACCAGTACTTAATTTGGCCTATTGTGTTTAGTAAAGGAGACATCAAAGGACTCTCTGAAGTGCTTTCAAGATACATCTATTTTTATTACTTTGACATAACATAATTCATTACTAGTCAGATTTGGACCATCTTAATTTGGTTGCCCCTCCAATGCTTGTTCCAGGCTGCGAATGTACTAAGCAAACCACAACCTTTGAGGAGTGTCTGGGTTTAACAAATGATTTGATGAGTGTACCTAATACACCATAAAAGCTGCTAATCTGGATAAAATGTTAAGGGTTAAAGTTAATTATTCAAACAGGCTAGCTAATGTATTTCACAGGCTCCCTAGTACAGGCAAGGCTATTCGGACTTCACAACATGCTGTGTTCGTTTACTTGAAGTGTAGGCTTCCACTCATCTGGCTTGCTACGTGCTAAGTACAATTTTCATTGTTTGATTAGAGTTCAGGGAATTAGTTAGCCTGAGCTAATCAGGAACACTGATGGTGTACTTTATACTGAAGGAGGTTTCCTCACAGAGATCAGCCAGTGTTTCCAGAAGACCTGGGGCAGGGACCATCTCCGAGTTAGGAGCCCTAGTACCATTGACTTCCCAAATGGCCCCCAGTAAACTACATTTTTTGGCTATTCCCCCTTCTTCTGAGGCAGTCCTGATGGTGAATCGGTCACGTATGTGTAGCTAAATAAACATTACGCTTCAGCAGAGGTAGCAGGTTGACTTTTTGTCACTCTTTAGAATTTTTTCTCCCTTGTACAACATTCTTTTTTTTTTCCCCCATTCTGTTTTATACAAAATAATGCTGTTTCCCTGGGGATATTATTACATAGTCTTGTAGACTGCAGTGTTTTAATTGTTTGATGCTGTATTGACTTAATTTAAAATAATGATTTAAGTAAATAAGAAAGTCCTCAGAAATACTTCAGGGTTTTTTTTGTTTGTTGTGTTTGTCTTTGAACTGAGTATATGCCGTGTATTTAGATAATGGATTTAACTAGCCAACTATCATGTGGTACTAGGAGTCATTTAACTTTTCTTTTTGTCCTTTAGAGCAACCTCATCTTTAAAGATTTGGCTGATTTTTTCAGTTTTTGCTATGTCACGGTTAACCATAAGATGTCCAAGAGCTTGCTTAGACCTCAAATATCCAGGTAATTACAGCCAAATGTATCTCTTAGAAGGAAGGAATATTATTCTAGTTTGCTGTCATATTGTAATTCGGTAAATATTGTTGAAGACTCTAAACCACTAATACTGAAATTAGCCAGTTATTACACTGTTCATCATTACGGTTAGGGGGATGGATCAGGGCAGCACTTCTGAGAGGATGGGTTGTGACACACATGGTAGTCATGAAACATGGTCGGGTGTTGGCAAGTTGTTGAAAATTTTGCAAATTATAAAGCAAAGGCAACCTAGCTTCTGCACTCCTGGTGACTTTTATTCTTCAAGGTCAAGCATGCTTTTCAGCCTTTCAAGGAATATGAAATAGATTTGTCACTTTTACGAGCGATAGAAGTTAATTAGTTTTTATACAGACAATGAGGGCTGCAATTTTTTTTTTTTCTTTGGATAATGGGACATCATCTTAAAAAAAAGCCACAGAAAAATACTGGCTTAAGGAGTTGGTAGTGGGATCCAAGATACTAATTCGCTCAGTGATAGTGATTTAAATTCAACTTAACAGGGAAAAAGAGAATGTCTTAGTCCTTCCTGACTATTTGGTGGCCTATGTTAAGTAATTTTATAATCCCTGTTTAGCTCCCATATTAGAAAAACAAACACTGCTGCAATTAGGCATGGAGGACTCAGGTACTCTGAAACTAAATGACATGCTTACCCTTACATTGTTCACAATATGACAGTATCAAATCATATTGGACAGGCAATTTGAGGGACTATGTGCAGCATCCATTTCTACCATACCTGTTTTCTGAATATTATAATATTTCTGTCCCTGAAGCTGTCAAAACAACTCACATAAAAGTGTAAAAAAAAAAAAGAATAAAAATAATTTAATTCCTCTTGGGGAAGCCATTTAAAATGTTTTCAAGTATCTTAATAAATTAACTGTAGAGACCTATGACAAGACTAGTTTTCAATAAAGGACTTTGTGCTCTAAAAAAAAGGGGACACTAGGATCTTTTCCTACTTTCCAAAAGTACTCTCCTAGCATGTTGTTCAAGATGAATGCTGCTTAATTACCATGTATTTATTTTTCATTTAATTTTTGCCTCTCACAGTCATTAGGCTTACATTCCTGTAAAGTAAGTTTTGAAAACTTTGAGGTAATATGTTTGTATTCTACTTCTTGTGTTGGTTGCTTTCTCAGCTGATTCAAAGGGAAAAAGGAAACGAATTTTTTTAAAAATGTATTTGCAGACCTTACAGCTCCCTGTACTGCGGTAAAGCACAGAATTTATATAAAATCCTGGCATTATCTTGAAAAGTAAGTGAGGAAGTAACTTACAAATCTTCTAGGGAATAGCCAACTACCTAGATCCGTAAGTGTGCTGTGCTATAGCTGACCTGCAGTCCAGAGGAGAGGGAGTGCCTGGAAAAAATAGAAAAGAAAAAGCATTACTAAGATAGGCATAAAAGAGGCTATATTTACCTGCTGTAGTACTATTCCATGTCATTGCCTTGGAATCAAGATAGCCACCTTTTCCCTGCTTTCAGCTCCGTCCGTTATACGTATATTTGTTGTCTGAAATTGAAGAGGCATGGTGTTCTGGGTTAGTTTTTCGCCTAGCTCCTCATTATTCTTGTGAGATGACAGAGTATGAGTTACTGTCAATGCCAGACCTGGCTAACCTTGAAAAGGGGAGACAGGCTCAGAAATCTTCACAGCGCTGTTGTTACACAGCAGCCTGAGAAGGAATGATAAACTGCTGTTTTACTGCAGTGTCAGTGGGCATTGTGACACAGGAAGAACTTAAGAGCAGAGTGCAGTCGTATTGCAGAGATCATACGCTCTGTCCTCAGCAGGGGAAGCTGGTAGTTTTTCTGTGCTATAATTAGCTCCTGCCAACGAATGCACATTGCATCACAGGAATTAGTCTTGTGGCATTCTCACCTTTGCCTTCCAAAATGAAGGAAGTATCTTTCAGTGACAGCTATTACGCCACAGGATTAAAGTACTAAGGAAACAAATATACCCTTAGTTGCCTGGTCAAGGATATACCGTCATCACTGATAGCAAAGATCAATGCAGTTTAAAAGGGAATGGTCAGTGGTCCCCTGCTGAGAATATGTTGACTTATATATAGCTTCTTTTCCCTGGAATTCCCATAATAAGAGAGCGGCTTGTAGTGTTTTGATAGTGGTTTTACTTCACATCTGTTCATTTAACAGCGTGTACTTCCCAGATCATGTCAGTTTTGTCCTCTGTAGGTCCTTTAGCGTAGGGGAGGATATATCTGTTTTCCATAACTGCAGCTTCCTCCCAGGGGACAATATGTGGATTTTGCAGCCTGGTTTATTGCAATAAACCAGGCAGAACCTGCCACAAATCAGTAATGTTTCTGGTCTTTTACGAACATATTAGTGAATCCTAAGGATACTTGTTCTGATTTGAGTAAAACTGTTGTGAATTAGCAATTTCCCAGAAGCCAATAAAGTTCCAAATCTGTGCAAGTCTGTATGCGATCAGCGATCAGATCGGTCTGGATCCTCATGAGCAGCACATACCGGATCAGCTACGTAATGTGGATGGAAAGACTGGATGACTCATGTAATGCGTCAAAATTTAAAACTCATTGCAATATCATATTTACTGTGTTCTTTCCTGTGTATCGTTAGTGTTACTTGACTGATGTTACTTAGAGTAGTTATGTATGACTTACAATGTCATACAACTTGTTACTTTCTATGCTTTAAATAAAGGTAGTTGAAATCAGTAACTTAGTGTAACCAAGTGGATATTCATAGTTTCATCTTGTGCTATTTCTGCAAATATTAGTAGCTGTAGAAACCACTACTGTGGACCAGTGCTAACCATTGCATAAAAGCAATTTTCCAGCTTGGAAAAAACATACAATGTAAGTAGAAAGTAACTGAACTTTATCTGGGGATATCTAGGAAGTTAGCACTGAATACACCTATCCTTTCTTGAGTTCGGGTTTTCTTCAACTTTGTTTCATACCCAACTCATGGGTAAAATTTCCCATTCCCCAGCAGTAGTAGTCAGAAGACGAAATTAAAATGTTAAACCTGTGGCTGAGAGATCAAAGCATGGTATTTTTCTTGAATAAATAAAAACAGTGTCTACTGCTCTGTTCTCTCATGCACAAAGTTGCCACATTGAAACTTGATCCAATTCTTAGAAATCTTGCCATTTTTCTTTACATTCCTGATTTCATTCTTTTCACAAATCAATTTGCTACAATCTGCGACAACAAATAGCATTCTAAGCCACAGAGAATTTTAAAATTCAACAATAATGCATGCTATTAGTAGGACACTGCAGTTCCTTAGGCAATTACAACAGCACCTGCTTTCAAAATGTAATAGTTCCATCGTAAAATTCTTGGACATTAGTTAGATTATAAAAGTAATATCATGCTAATTTAGTAGTAATTTTATAATATGAAAATTATGCTACCACAAAATTACCCTATTGATTCTATTATGTGATTTCTCTCCTTAACTCATTTTTCTCTTGAACACTTTCCCACCATAGAATAGTAGATATTTTCAATAAACACCAGCAGAAGCCACTGAAGGTGGCAGATCTGAGTCAAGGGAAAGCATGACAACCTCAACTTTCCTCTAAAGGCAATTCAGCCTCTGGATGTAAAAACAAGAAATTAAAACCTAACCTCCATGCAATGCAATTGCAACTTGCTTGCAATATTCATATGCATAAAATAGGGGAAAGTTCATATGCATAAAATATATATATACACGGTCTTACGGTTTACATTTTTAAGCCAGTCTCCTTATTTTTTGAGATGCAATTATTTAATAGTTGTGTGTTGACAGTGCTGCATAACTAACTGATGGAGACATCGCATGAAATGAATCACAGTTCCTACAGCCCTTCTGGGGTGTAATGATTTTGCTCGCTTTTGGGGAAGTGGAAGAGAGAGAGATCTTTGCATACAGCAGGAACAGCACCTAATCAAACCCTATTGTGAAATGATTCAAATACAAAGGTAGAGATCTAGCTTCCTCCTAGACAGAGGCTTGTGTTTGCTGATCACAGAAGCCAGCCCTTTGGTGACAGGATAATATTTAGTTGACAATAGTACTTTTGCCTGCTGCAGAGATTATTCCAGGAGCTCAGTATGGAAAATGGCAATGCCAATTCCAAGAAAATGGCTTTAACAACACAAGACAGCCTGTTGATAGAAAAGCTCATTAGCATGAAAGAGTGCTGAGCAAATTACTGTGCTACTTAGGCTTATTTTAGAGATGGAAGTACTGTGTGTCTGCTACCTCAGAACCTTTCATCTTTTATCCTTACTGGTGTGTACTTGGTAAAATAAAATAAAATAAAATAATTATAATTTATAAATGTTATTTTCCTTTGCAAATCTTAGTGTTCTAGACAGACCGGTTAAGTATTATCTCATTTTACAGCTGAATTAAAGGCACAGGGAAATTAAGCAATTTTTGAAGGGTAACAAGAGGAGGAGCACAACTGGCTGCTTTTCACCTATGCTCAGTCTGTTGGACCAGGACCAACCAGCTGCGGATGCTGAAGGGAACTCTTATTTCTACTGCGAGCCGGACTAATGCAGCTGTGTTGTAGTGACATTATGCTTGGCAGAATAAATTCTGCCAAACATTATCTGCATCTGCACCACAAACTTTTCTACCATTCTCATCAAAGCATGCATAGTAGTAGTTAATTGGGCTCGTTCTCTTTTGGGTTTTGGGAATTCCATGTAAAAGACCTGAACTAGCACTAACTCTGTAGATCTCCTGATGTGGGCTCCATGCTCCAGCTTATCTGTCATGTTCTTGCTAGATGAAAAATCCCAGTGACAGGATACTTACTGCTGAAAGCAATAATCATATTTCAGTATCGGTGACCTAGGTTCTGTTCAAGTATCTATGCTTGGGCTTTTTGTGCTGTTATTTTTATTACAGCAACTCCTATATATCCTACCCAATACCAGAGTTTCCATGGCCATATCCAGCATGAAACACATAAGCAGAGGCAATCTCTACTTTTTAGCAGTTCACAAATTGAAGCTAAATATGCAAGAATGAATTGTTGCATATTACTCTCCCCCAAAAAGCTAGAAAATTTTCCAGATACCCAACAGTATTGTGATTTGAGGCAAAGTTGAAAAGGATGCTGATAAAATCCTGAAGAAGCAATCTGTCTGTGGAATAAGAACATCCACGTTAGGGTGTTAAATATGTGTAAAAGGAGGAAGATGTCACACCTGCCTGGTAAACCACCTGGTGTTGACTGATCTTAAGTTCTGACCTGTAACATGGTCCATGAAGATAACTACTGTGTAAAACCTGGTTCTTTTCTGCAGGACTGACAAAGCCTGCAGCTTACATTTTCCGTTAAGTCAAAGAGGAAGTCTGCAGCCAAGTTGGAGAGTGAACACGCATCTCCTGAGCTCCAGTTCAAACTGGATTTCTAAAAACCATCTTCAGTTAAGAATCTTACTCAGGCTTCATTTTCTTTATAGTTTTTCCATAATCTATGACTTCAGCCTTTCATATACCAAAACTGTTTATGAGTCATGTCAATTGATACCTATGCAGACAGGCAAGGCGCAGTGAGAACGGTTCTTCTCTGCAATATGTGCAGATTGTCTAGCAGTGTGCTGAGTGGAGCACTGATCAAAGGCAGCACAGCAGGGCGCAGGAGCTTCACTGAAATGTCAGCTGTGCTCCCAGTATCACAGCTAGCATCCAGAGAAGGCTGGAATAGCAGAAGAAAGGGAGGAAGAGGGAAAGACAGCCATGTGAAGTTGTTTGATTCAGAGATGGAGGATTTACCGTATGTATCTTCAGCCTTATGTATTCTTCCCTCAGAAAGTTTCACGAACAAAGTTACATCATGACATCTGATGTGTAATCTTTACAGAATAACCAAGCATTTTGCTCTTTCATTACCTTGTCTAATAGCTGGCATTTGCCTACATAAGAAGGAATCATCTTAGGACATCAGACAGTCATTACAAGGGTAAACTTAGGTGAGGTAGGGAACTAAGATACTCTGAGATCACAGGAGTATTCTCACTAGCTAAAGATGATTCATCAGGAAATGTTAATTTCACAGGTAGAAAAGTAATATTCAGGCCAGAAGCACAAACAGGCTGGATTTGTTTGTCTTAAACCTAGCTTCCAGTATTTGTTTTTTTTGTCTTAATTCTTTACGGTAATTTTAACTTTTGGTTAAGATTGCTCTGAATTGATCCTTAAAGCAAACTAGTGAAACTGAGAGAGATCTAGCACTGGACTTGTATATCTTAGTCAATACAAGGCAAGCAGGACTACCGAGTAGATTCAGCTAAAGACAGACAGTGGGTTCATCTAACTCAGGAAATACCTATAGTTACTCTTTCATTGCTTTGCTCAACACTATTAACTTACCCCAAAACTTCTTAATTACCAATTCTGGGCTGGCAGGGAAGTGCACAGTTGATACGGGCAGATCCATATGCTGAGGGAGAAGAGAGACCTGTGGTCCAGTAAGGATTACATAAGGAATGAGATACATCTAGGATTGCGATGCTTCAGCTTTCCTGAAGATGCTTGTGCTCTGTGCTATATGCTATTGGCACTTGATGGATTCACTCACAGTAGCAAAGCATCTTGAACCAAATGGCACTGGACTCATGACCAAGAGACTAATGCAAGATTTCAAGTCTGGCTGGATTGTCTAAATTGGCCTGGAATAGCTGCATACTTCTCATTTGTTCACCTGGCTATACAGGGGCAATTTTCTATGCCAAAATGACCAGTCTCCTTGCCATAAAATTAAATAAAATTAAGTACCATGCTCAGAGATAGAGCTTGTTCTGCACAAACTACTGCCAAACATGAGGCAGATAGGCCTCTCCCTGAAATATTAAACCTCTCAGCACTCACTTTATCCCACCTCAGAAGTGTTGTGATACCATATGAAAAACATCATTCACATGAAGAAGAAATTTTCAGTCTTCTACTTCAGTATTTTTGAGACTGCCGACACAAGATCCAACTATAACACAACAGGGTGACGACAAGTAATATATAGCCTTATAAATCATAAGCCACACATTATTAAAGTTGCGCTCCCTCACCTCTCTAGCTGTACCTTCAAGCGAGGTCTGCCCGGGCGAAACGAGGCCCAAGCCACCGGCCGGACATCACTACAGGCCGGGCGCTGCCCCCACCCCACACATCCCCTCAGGACAGCGGCTGACTAAGGAGGCGCCCTGCTGGCTGCCAACGGCCGACGGCTAGCCTGGACGGCTAGCCTGGCCACCTCGCCCCGGGCCACCTCGCCCCGGGCCACCTCGCCTCGGCCCGGCCCGGCCCGCCCCGCCCCGCCCCGCCCCNNCCCCACCCCACGGCGCGTGCGCGGCGGGAGCAGCAGGTCGCGGTGGCGGGTGGCCGCGGAGCAATACGCCCCATTCTCCCATCCCCTCACGGCCGCCGCCATGGTGCTGGAGAGCCTGGCCCGCATCGTCAAGGTCCAGTTGCCCGCGTATCTCAAGCGCCTGCCACTGCCCGAGAGCGTCGGCGGCTTCATCCGCCTCACAGGTAGGTGGAGGGAGCAGGGGGG
>VWZL01000258.1:98012-370044 GCA_013396915.1 Stercorarius parasiticus | reverse complement strand
GAGCAGGGGGGACCTGGCCCCGTTCCCGGCCCCCCGGCGGCCGCGGGTGGAGTGAGGGGAGCGGCGGGGCTGGGTCGGGTCGGGCCGGGCCGGGCCGGGCCGGGCCGAGCGCTTCTGCCTGGGTTCCGGCGCGTCCCCCGGGCCTGCCCCGTGTCGGGCTGCTGCTTCCAGGCATCGCTCCCTTTTTCCCGGCCCTGCTAAACAAGTCACCTGTTACAGGCGGGGGGGAGCCCCAGACGTTAAATCACCGTTCAACTGTTTCATCAGGAAAATTATCCGACCCTGTGAGGTAAATGGTGATAGTGTGAAACGTACCAGGCTTCTCGGCCCCAGCTCGTTTGCACTGTACTTAAAATTCCTCTCTGTGCAAGTACCAGCAAGTCAGAGGCCGTGCACATAAGGAAAATAGGATTTTAGCTGAAGGCCTAAAACACTGCCTCTTCATTTGATTAAAACGTTAAAGAGAGCGTCTGTACTCATTAAAAAAAAAAAATCAGTTTTTGGGAGCCTGCTACATTTACAAAGTCAGAGGGTTTTTTTATTTAATCACGTTTATAAGTATTTTCTGGATGAGAGAATGAAAAAACCTATTCATTAATTATAGCCCTATCACAGAGCAAACAAGAAAGAAAACTAGATATGAGCAAATTCTTTAGGTGTGCGGTGCGTTTCAGTGCTTGGCAAAATGGAACTAACAGAGCCCAGACTCAGCTGTGATAATACAGGCAGAACCTCGAGTAGTGTCACATGACAAGATTAGTTCGGCAATAAGAGGAATGCTCTAACGGAAACTTTCTGGGAATAGAAAAAGTCTTCAAAGTGTAGAATCAACCTTTTATATTTATCTTGCAGGCACTAACCTGTATGACTTTAATAGTGCTGGAAAATGATTTCATTTAGAACAGGCACAATTTATTTAAAACCAGGTTTGAGCACACTTTTTTCCAACATATTTATGCTGCTTGTAAACTTAAAGTCCCATTATTTTTCCCATGATGAGGAAACCCATTTTAAATGAACCGTTCTTCTTTTCCCACAACTACACTGTCATCTGAAAATGCTGTTAATTATATTTCCCTGCTCACTATGGGGCCATTGAACTAGATGACCTTTAAGGGTCCCTTCCAACCCAAACCATTCTATGATTCTGTATTTACCAAATAGAGAAATTCAGCTGCTACAAAGTTGGGAGGAAGGGGATACAATAAGCTACAGAACAGTGCAGCTTCTCATATTCGTAGCATTTGGCAGTTTCCTACTTAAGTCATTGCCCTTTTAGCCACAAGTTGTATTTAAAATTTCTTAAGCTTAGTAATGCTTGAGTTTAATCTCTTCTTGCTTCGCTTGTCCAAACATACATTTCTGTGACAGGATTATTTGTGCAGTCTCTGTATTTATTCACACTACATAGCAGTAATATAATTTATTCTGAAAACCTCTGGTCAGAACTTATTTTTTTAATAGGATGATCAGTGGGGGAGAACTGGTTTGCTGTCATGTTATTTACCCCATTGACCAATACTTCCTTGAATATGGAGGGAGGGCAAAAAGCAAACAACTGAAACTTTAAGTGGAGACCAAACATGTGAAATGTCAGTCCCAAAAATATTAAACAAAGGTAAAAGAAGCAACTGAGTCAGAAATCGCTTTGAAGATTTAATTAAAACATCCACTGCCTCTAGTTCTTGGTGATTTTTTTGACTCCTCTTGTGCTAAACACTCTAAAAAGGGCAACAGAGGTAACGTTTTGACACTTTTTGCATTTTTTTGAACAGTAAGGCTAGACTAATATCTGCTGTTATGTATCTTCCTCTTAAGGTGGATATAGATGAAAATGGAGGAAAAAACTGTATGAGGTGCTTAAAGTTATGGCATAGGGTAAATGTAATATGGTGAGGTTTTTCAGTAGGAAATCATAGGATGCCACATCCTAGGCACCTAAATTAAAAAATGATCCCTCTCTTAGTGCTTAAAAGTTATTGAAAGTCATTGAAACCTCATTGCTTATTGAAGAGTCTTGTCCTTATCTGCCCTCAGAGCTGCTGTCAGTCTAAAGTTTCATCTGAGAAAACCGGATTGCTTCAGCGAGTGCTGCCTCTTCCATATTGTTGTTGTGGTCTTAGTCTCTCCTGTCCTAAAGTCATAAGCCTCTAAAAGCAGAGGATTCCCAATTCTGGCAGTTATTTTGCAGCAGCAACTTACAGGATCATATCTATTGAATTACTGTTAGTGAAAGATTATTAGATAATGGAGAAGATGAGATTAACATCTCTCTTGTGTTTACTACAAATTACAGAGGAGCATGTTGTTTGTCAAATGACATATCAAACATGTCAAGCATTTTTCTTTGCTTCTTTTTGGGAGGTGAGAAAAAATAGTGATCTTAAAACATTTAAAGTGTATTAGTATTTATCCTTTGGTGGCATCTGCTGAACTTAGGGACCAGCACTATAAACACTTGCTAGCATAGACTTTGTCTGCAAAGGCAGACCAGAACCCAAATCTGTAAGAGTGCAGTCTTTTGCTTGTTAGCTCTTTCCTTGCTTCTGTAAACTTCATTAGCCTCCAGGCAGATGCAACTTCAGTTCCTGTAGTGCATCAGTTGTAGAAACAACAGAGCGAAAGCATAGGTAGGATCCTTTTATATAGGATATTGTATAGTGCACTGATTAAAAGTCTTGAGACACCTGTTGTCTGTTGTGACCTCACCAAATCATCATGGAAAACTGCTTGTTTGGAGAGAGGAAGACTGTTAACATCCAGTGCAAAACTCCTGAAGGTAAAAGCAATGAGGGAGGAAGGAAAGAATGTTTGACCTTGGGTTTGAAAGTGGATATCTAAATTGTCATGCTGCTGCTCAGAAGCCTCTTTCAGTTTCTTGTCATAGCAGCTTTACCCTTCCCTTCTCAAGTTCGCTGAGATGAACAATGTTGTCTCATGCTGGTGTTGCTTTTTATTCTGGTAGGTGTCATTAAAACAGCATAGATGTTCACCTCAAAATAGCATGTGGCCAGAATTTCAAGGTTTACGTAAGAATCTAGGTTCTAGTCGTCTTGCTATAAACATGACACAGTCCCGTGTGGGCTGTCTTACACTTGGCCTACATGTTAAAAGCGGCTTTAACAAGCTGCCAGTCAGGAAGAGCACAGTTCTGTGGATCATCTTTTACAGGACTGAGGGAAAGAAGGGTGATACCATGATAACAGAGTCTTCAGAACCCATTTGAACAATGAATTTGTCATTCGCAGAGTGGCTTGCTAACCTACCCATAGCTTTGGCTTTTAGTTTATTTAAAGTGTGCTGTGTCACTAAAAGAACTGTCACCTCTCTACCTTTATACCTGCTGAGTAAGCTAATAGACATACTAAAGTGGTGTGTGGAGTCCTTTTTGTTTAGTTTGTGTAGCAATGAGAACACCCTTAAGAGACCCAAGCAAACAACAGTAAACAGAACTGCTTATTAGTTCTGAAGAGAATGTAATTGAATAAGTAATTTGAATTTGCATTAAGAATTTCATCAGTTTAGAGAATTTACAATCACAGTTCCAATCTTCATTTTGACTGGTAGCTAATACTTGTTAAAATTTTGGCTTGCAGTTGAGCTGTTATGGGGAGAAGCTGCTTTTGGGTCTGCACAAGGTCATTTCCACAGAAATTAGCTAAAACATAGTTCAAAGTCAAAGATACCAAAAGGAGTAGTTGGTGAAATCAAGCAGGGACCGCTTGCTTTTATTTGACTCTCAGTGGCCGGCCAGTGCCTTTCTGTTCACAGTTTTTGTGTTTCTTATTTTTTTGGACTTGTTACTGTTGGACTAAAAGTTAAGACAACCTCTCCTCGAAAATGTAACTGTGACCTATGGTCTGTGGCCTCAGCTTCTTGGAATTCTCTGGGCATTCCTGTTTCAGTGATGTTCCTGATACTTTCCAGGACTTATCTTTGGGATCGGTCTCTATCTAACACAAGTCAAGTTTGAAGACTAACCTCTTCGATACTCCTCTCCGTTTCTGGCTCCAAAGACTGCATCTTCCTGTGCAGCTGAACTGATAAAGAATCTTCAGAATCAATGTAATTGCTGAATTCTGAGTTATCAGCTGTGAAAATAAAGTCTTGTGAATTGCCTTACACCTGCTTCAGAAAGGTATGAATGGCTTCAAGAACACAGAGCAGCTTACAGTTGTAGGAAGATATCATTGCATTAGTTTGGGTAAAGCTTTTACTCTTGTTCCTGCACACCCAGTCCAAAGATCTATGACTTTTTTCACTTTGTGAGAGTATCTTGTCTCTCATGCCCTAGAAGCATGGTCATGTCGATTTTCCAATCTAAAAGTATTCTGGTAGTCTTTGGCAATAACAAGTCAGTTTTATTAGTGTACACATCGGTGTAATTGGGGGCTTTCCAGAGACTCCCAGATTAGAAATCTGTAAAGAAATCATTGGCTAGTGAGGACAAAACTCTTTATCAGCAGTTAGCATGATACAAATATTAAATAATAACCATGATAAATAATATCCTTGTACTTCCTAATCTTGTTTGTTTCTGATTTCCTTTCTCAGCGGTTACAGCTATTGAGTTCCTGTTTCATTTGGATGAACCCAACTGGTCATGAGTCTCCCATAGGCATGACTGCTGTTCCAGTTTTTTAGGGTTTTTCTGTTGTATCAGGGAGTTTCAAGTTGTATTGAGATGCCTCTTGCTGTTTATTTGCCAGTCTCTTTTAACGAGGTTTAATTCTGATGTGAGACGTTTCCTTTTTATATGTCAGTCTTAGCCTACTTGTATTCATTGCACAGTTGATAGGTGCCCTGCTTCTGGGTATGCTGTACCTGTTGGAATGCTCCAGCTCATTACACCTTTTTGTCACTTTAAAATATTTTTAAACTCTCTTCCATTGCTGAGTGTTTAGATTTAATGTATTTTCCAGAAATTTAGAAGAATGCTCTGTCCTTTATTGCAACGTGCTATTTAAATTACACTGGAGTATTGTCACAGCATGTTTTGCTGGAAAAGGGGATCAACCTTCAGTATATATAGATCTTATGCCAGGTGCTGATGAATTTATTAAGTCCAGTAAGTCTTTCTCTCATCAGTATGTCTAGAAAATTTATAATGATATAGCAAGGCAGCTAAATCTGCAGAGGATACTTGAATCTCTTACCTGTACTTAAAAGAAGTTCCTCAGCTTGGTAAAAAGCAGTTTTCTGTGGTTTGACTTACCTGATCTCAGGGCTCTTTCTCTGTGTATTGCAGAAACTGGTTGCAGATCCCTGAGCAAACAGAGCTCTGAAAAATAAAACCAAAAAAATTAGTGAAGGTTTTGCTAGTGTTTATCTAGTAATCTGTATAATTTCTATCAAAAGTTTCTAAAAAAAAAAAGGGAACAAATAAAATCAAGAAAACTTCAAGAAGCTAGAAATCTGAAATAAACAATGAAAAATTGAATTATAAAACATACTGAATCGTTTTTCTTATGCAGAATGATAAGGTACTGGCATTGAATATACTTACCCCGTGTAATCATGCCCAGTTTGCTAGTACACAGTGCTGGTTTACCTCGGATAAGCAGAGCCCCTGTAATTTTAGGGTTCCTCATTTCAGTATGTTTTTTATTTGTTTTGGGTTTATTCTCTTCCATTGAGTCATCTTCTAGTGTGTTAAAATTAAACTTCAGGTGAAACTCTAGGAGTCAAATTTTTACTTTGGCCACAGTAAAACCCAGGTTTTAATCTCGATCTTCTTTCTTCTTAAGATTTACCCACACAGTCTTGTTTGCCCTCAGAGCCTTGCTGACTGAGCCAACTCCATTCCCTGCCATAAGCCTAAATCGTTTGAGAATAGCTGATGCTGCACCATACTGAAGTGGTGTCAAGAGCCAATCTAAATTCCACCTGTCTTTAGTTTCAGAATGGCTGCGGTTATTGCCTTTCCTGGGCGTGCTGGCCTTGCTTGGTTACCTCGCGGTTCGTCCATTCCTCCCCAAGAAGAAACAGCAAAAGGATAGCTTGATTAACCTCAAGATCCAGAAGGAAAATCCTAAAGTAGTAAATGAAATAAACATTGAAGATCTGTGCCTCACTAAAGCTTACTGCAGATGTTGGCGCTCTAAAACGGTAAGACACTTTGTGCTACTGTAGGATTAGAGATTGAAACTTGCATCTCTTTATCCGTGCTTCGGTGGTGAATTGCAACATGTTGACCTGTTGCTTTTCTTTGGAGGTGGAACAAGTTCCTGGTTTTTGAGAATGGCACAGTTCTTACTTTTCTCCATTCTAAACCTATCTACATGCAGAAAGAAACTGTAGAAACACAGTAGGGTTTTTCTAGAAGCACAGAGTGACCATCTGTGAGTAGGTTAAAACCAAGCAAGCCTTGTTTAATATTTGGAAATTTATTGCAACTAATTAGAAGATAACTACTCTGTTTTTCAAAAACAATACTTAGAAAGTTGTTCATATTACAATGAAAGTAAGGTTGGACCTGTGTTGGTGAGGGAGAGCATATCCCCGTCTGGTCCAGAGCAGCCGGTAGATGACTGGTTTGGATAGTCCATGTCCCCCAAATCAACTAGATGTGCATAAGTATTTTTCCTCTACCCCCAATTTCTTTGGAATTCCCTGACTTGTGTTCTGGTTCTGTCCTCTCTGGATCAAATGCTTTCCTGTTTTAACAAAAAAATGTGCCCTGGACCTAAGAAACCCTCTCAACTAATCACTTCAGCAAAGTATTTCAGTTTTCCTTAAAACCATCCTTTCTGGTTGCACATGATTAAATCTATTAAGAGCACTTCTACTAGTTCCACAATAAACCTTAAACCATTTGTGGCTGTGATGGCTGCTTTGCTTGCTGTTCTTTCATGGAATAGGCTTTGTCACTAACTTTGTGTCTAAGAACAGCTGTTCTAGGACCTCACAAACTTAGTTACCTGTTAGTGGTTTTTTTCCTTGTTACCATGTGTCCTGTGTCTGATAGGAGATGGAGTTTGATGTTGAAATGGGACATAGTAGGAGGAACTAGCAAGATTATCAAAGTGCTCTTGGCATAGGAGGAAGTATGAAAATCACCATGCAGTTATGTATGGAGTTATACTAATTCCTTATGTATGTTTTCTTCCAGTTCCCCGTCTGTGATGGCTCCCACAACAAGCACAATGAATTAACAGGAGATAACGTAGGTCCACTAATACTCAAGAAGAAAGAAGTATAGCAGATGCTTAATCCACTAGATCATGACTGATAAAAAGTCTTTTTATACTGTTGTAGTTGCAAGGGACAGCATTTTATTATGTGATTGGTATGATTTAGTCTAATGATTGCGGTAGATTTCTTTTTGGAATAAACTGCATTTAGACAGTGGTAAATCCGTCACTGTTTTGATACTTTATTCTGAGAAGAATTATGTCTGCTTTGTAAAACTGTAAAGTAACTATCCTTGTAAATAAGTTGTTTATTTCAACAGTAAAATGACTTCCTACAATTAAGCCTTTTTTGTGTGAGCATTCAATTATAAAGCTGTCACTATTTCCAAGTGACAGAAGTGCACCTTTCTGTTGATTTTGTTCTGCTAAGAAACCGTGTTTTATTCTGTTTTTCAGGAACAAATTTAAGTGTGAGGGAGAAAAGATGCTAAATTCATCCTGTGTGAATATACCTAAGTGTACCACGGAGGGCAGGCAAAATAGCGATGTTAAGTTATGCTAGGTGCAGGTCTGGCCTGTGCAGTGCCTAAGTGGGCAGTTTGTTAGTCTCACGCAAAGCAGCCCAGCTCAGACAAACCCCACAGAGCTGGAATGTCTCATACAGCATCATAGGTGGAGTGCTGCAGTTCCAGACCATGTAAACTATTGAGCAGGTCAACCACTAATATCCCTTTATTTTGGGCCCCTGTGTTGATCATCTATAGCTCTTGTAAGGAAACACAAATATGCTTCTAGCAAGTTCACTTGCACTGTAGCTGCTGCTTTTTGTAGTGGTAACTTTCATAGGAGGAATTGGTTAAATGACAGAACCAAGAAAGCAGAGCTGACTGTATTCTTGGCTTGTTACCCATTCAGAATGATTATTTGGGCAAGTCAGAACTTTGCTGTGGTATGGCTTAATTTCAGATGCAGGTAAATAATTGCTACTTATCTAACTGCTAGACTTCTAATTAATTCTTCTAAAGTGCTTTATTCTCCACTGAAAGACTGTATCCATCAGTTTAAAAATAAAAAAATTCATCCATGCTAGAATTTTTGGCAATTGTACTAAGGCAGATTTCAACTGTTCCTTACCAGCGTTTTGTTTGACCCCGTTGTTAGGCAGGTGAGAAGCCCCAGAGCGGTGTGCCGTTGCCAAAGCTGATCACCGCAGTACTGAAACAGAAAGCAAGTCAGAAAGCAGTTCTCACATAATGGCTCTCGCAGCAGCAGTAGAACTAAGGTAGATCATTCCTCCTGCATTTGTAACAGTTGTAGTTTTGGGTACCCAAACCTCTTGCCTTGCAGCAAAAGATGGCAGATTAGGATGCGATTGTGTGGTAAAAGCCTGCTTTTACAAAGCGTGTAATAGAACCAGGGTACAATCTTTAATGTTTAAATGCTTCTTGGTGGTCTTACCTTAATGGATGAGCAAACCATAAGCATATTAGGATATAACATTTATAATAAAGGAAAATCCATAATGTTACTAAGTGTCTTATACTTAGTTTTCAGTTATAGATGCTGCATATTGAACACCAAGCCCCAAGTCTTGAGTTTGGTGAAGAAATTACTATGTGAAATGCAAAAGCCCATCTTTAGACTTTTTTTTCCCCAGGCTTTAAAATCCACAGCCTATTGTAGCGGGCTGTTGTTATATATGAGTCTGTATGCACTTACAGCTTTTATCAGGATATTTTTGCATTCAAATAGTTTGAAGTCTGAGAAGTAAACAACATAAATCAATCCTGTTCTTGCTTCTGTTGCTCTACTCAGACGAACCCTGTTAGAGTAAGTAATAGAGCAAAACTGGTTTTGTTTCTCCCACAAGTCTCCTCTAAAAGGAGAACAACAGTGTAAGGTTGTCACGGTTTCAGCTGGGATAGAGTTGACTTTTTTGCTAGCAGCTGGTACAGTGCTATGTTTTGGATTTGGGATGAAAGTAGTGTTGCTAAAATGCTGATGGTTTTGGTTGTTGCTAATCAGTCAAGGCCTTTTCTGCTCCTCACACTACCCTGCCAGCGAGTAGGCTGGGGGTGCACCAGAAGTTGGGAGGGGCCACAGCTGGGATGGTGGTTGTCTTCCCAAGTAACCATTACGTGTGATGGAGCCCTGCTTTCCTGGAGATGGCTGAACACCTGCCTGCTGATGAGAAGCAGTGAATGAATTCGTTGTTTTGCTTTGCTTGTGCGTGGCTTTTGCTCTACCTATTAACCTGTCTTTATCTCAACTCATGAGTTTTCTCACTTCTACTCTTTCAATTCTCTCCCACACCCCAACTGGGGGAAGTGAGCGAGCAGCTGCATGGTCCTGGCTGCCAGCTGGGCTAAACCACAACAAAGGTTTAACCTCTAGACTCCATCTCTAGCATGGCTTGATTTTGTAATTAATTTTTTCTCCCTGCTTGCGGTTAGATGAGATTGCTGCTAAACTATCTAAGAATGTAGCTATGGAACAAACATGGGTGTTTTTTCTTTTGTTTTTGATTATGCCTGTAGGGGAATGGAACACATTTGTAGTGTGGGCCTCCAACAGCAGCACTCAGTCACAGTTCCTTTGTAGGAAGGACATTTTAGTAATTTCCACAAGATAATAAGAAAATGAAGATCACAAGCAACAAATAACCATTTCCTTGCATTTCAAAATCTGTCAAGGCAATACTGTCTCTCGTGGCCAAAGAATTTTCTGTAGAAAATCTCAATGAATTTACTAATTGGTTCAATTTACCTACCTAAAGTCTACGGGGATAGGTAGCTAAGAACTGATGAGCCCTGTATCTCACCAGTGATTGAGAGAGTGGAACTAGTTACCTGCTAAGATGTGGTTGGTCATGTCTTGCCACTGGATGACTTCTCTAACCTAATTTGGGAGCTCCACACAAAGGGATACATTTACCTCTAATGCTAATAAAGACCAGGACTAAGGCAGTAGACCAGGTCACAGTCTTGATGCAAAATCAGGGGAAGCTGAATTTGGCATGTCATGACAGGACTTTTTACTCTACAAGAATAGTAATGTTTATCTTTCTTTTTATTATTAATTTGAACAATAGTTATAATAGATTACAAATAAACTTGTAAAACAAATATGTCTAGAGAAAGGCATCTGGCTTGTGGCAACTACTAGACAAAGTAAATGTAATTGAAGCATAAATTTTGATCTCTTGCACTCCATTTATTTAAAAAGCAAAATGCGAAACCTGTATCATTCATTGTTTTGTAGCTGTATTACACCATAAGTGTTTCACAGTTAATTTTAGACTTCAGTTTAAATTCCCTAAAAAGCTCAGTTTGGCTGGAAAAGAGAGAGAAAGCAGTGATGATAATTACATTATCACTGCATCCCCTGGCCTGTGCAACTCCCTGCTTCCAGATGGTCAATTTCTGTCTTTTTCCATATGCTGACTGCTGTGACTCTGCCTGCTGCTTGCCGCCAGGACTGCGCAGTGCCGTCAGACCCTTTGCTGCAGAGGTTCTTGTGAACCTTCTGGAACTGCACACACGTACTATGCTCAGTACTCTCCCACATTATGCCTGTGATTATGTCTGCATGACAGCAGGACTCCTCTGGTTATGGTTTACTGCACATTGTGCTCTAATTTTATTTCCTGCAAATAAGAGATGGGCATGGCACAAAGATTTTATTGGCTTGAATTTATGCATTATTTATGAATGATTTCATGGGATTTTGTTGAAAGGGAGGTGGTCTTAAATGTCATGACTTCACCCACACAAACTGATAAAAAGCCCCGATATAACATTTCTTTTCATGACAAGATGCAAGTGTTTTTTATTCCTTTCTGGAAGGCAAGGAGAGGAGCATTATAAAACATTAATGCTTTTCATTTCAGATCTGTAGGTCTATATAATAGCTTCAACCTGATTCTTTTTGAAGATTTAATAAAAGCTGGGGTAAAGGGGTCTTTTGAGAAACATCCACATATGGTGGCGAGGAAAGGAAAATTGATTCAATTTCATTTAGATTAGGAACAAGATGATGCTTTTCTTCGGTATAGCTGTTCAGGCACTTGGAATGGTGGGAGCGATCTAATGAATAAATTGAGAGCGCACTGAGGTTAAGGGAAAATGAGAAATCCAATTTATGAGATGCTGTTATGATGGTGAGCAAGTATTAGAGGCTATCATGAACAAGGGCTGTTTGTCAGAGGTTTGCTTGCATACTTAAGGTTGTGTTCAAATTTGAAGGGCTGTAATCCTTACGTATCCTGCTATTGAACAGGTGCCAAATTTGGCATAGTGATCCTTCCCTGCAGGGGGATTCTACTTTTTATAAAACTTTATGAAAAAGTGAACTATATCAAGTTTCTACTCCTGTTAAGTTTTGCTCAAGTACGATTATTTTATAGACAGTCACTGATGAACTGAATACCATAGTCCCTCATTTTATCAATTAGATTTACAGACATCACAATTTCCAAACACAATAAACTCCTATTAAAACTATCCACACAAAGAAGGCAGAACAGGCACAGAAGTCAATGGCTGACACAAGAACCACGAAGTGCAGCACCCAAACTATTCATCAGTGCACAGTTTGAAAGCATGTTCCTTTCTGGTCAGGGGACAAACATGAACTGAACTAAATATTGTACATCCCCCAAGGAAATGGAGAGAACAGCAGCGTGTATAGTAAGAAAAATGTCAATGTACTTCACAACTGTTGGGGGAAAACTTGCCAAAGAATTTCCTGATATTTTTATCCCTGTGCTGGTATTGCAGGCTATGAACCTTAAATATTTCTCAGTAAGCTTTCTTTTTGGCTTGGAGAGGAAGGCATATACAAATGCACACATACTGAGCTATAATCAATCTGTATACAGAGGCATATATGGACACTCTGCAAATAACACAGTTTCAGTTTTCTTTAAAAAGTACTTTTGTACATTTTTGAGTTGCATATTAAAAGTGTAAAAGCTAAAATGGAATTGATTAATTCTTACTAATGCCAAGAATATCTAGATACATCAACTATATTCTATAGAGTATCCTGTAAAACAAGTTCCATGAACTGCAGCATAGAATTCTGCAAGGAGGCATTGTCCACCTTGATTATAGGCACAGTCTAACATTCTCACTAAAAATAACAAAATAAAACTTACAGTTTCTGAGTGATGCTATATTGACTCCTTACCTCAGAATGGAGCTTAGAATGACCTACTCACAGCTAATTACTGGCACAAAACATGGCAGAGTAAGAAAGATTTGCTAGTACCTGTAACAGGTCAATACTAAACCCTGACTGATACCAAAGCTAAAGGCAAGAGCAGGATTTTGATCCACAGAGGTGGTTTACTCCTGGCTTTAGGACAGTCAAGGAGAAGAGAAAGGAAAGTCTTCTGGGAATGGGAAAATCAAATTTGAGACATATTGCAACTGACTGTGCAGGAGGCATCTATGTTAAATAAAATGAAGAAAACCACATATGAGCTTTTTCCTCCCCCTGGTGAAATGTTTTGGCAAGATATTTGACATGAGCATTGCCAGTCATTAACGTGATCCACAGCTGCACACAACTTCTGTTTCTGGAAAGACCCAGAGGACCTGTGGGTACATGCTGAGGGTGCCAGCACCGTCAGGAACACCGCTTCCTCCTGACACCTGCCTTCACACAGCAGCCTTCCTTACGCTTTGTACCATCCCTCTCAGCACTGCATTCTTAAGGCTGTTCAGCTAAAGTCTATCGGTTTTCTGCATCAGAGGTAAAAAACACCCTGTCAAATCTAAGAGGCCTCCACTCTCCACAGTCAATCCAGCCAGCCACTCCTTGGAAAAATGAGCACTAACTGGTTATGTTTTTAGCAAATACCTGTTTTTCTTTGCTGCAGTTGTGAGATGTAGATGTGAGAAGGACCTCATCATGGCATTTTCTCAGCCAGATGAGTATTAACTTAGGACAAAGCAACAGGACATCCAGCTGACCCATGAATCTTGATTTGAGAAGAGGTCTGCTGCTGTTGCCAAGTTCCCCAAAAGGAGCTGAGGAAGAAAGGGACAACTTTGCCCTGTCAGCCAACCCCACCCAAGAGGAGCTCTGCCCTCTGTCCTACAGTGGCTATCACCAGAAAGTAGCCACTATCAGTGGCTGAAGAGCTGGCTTTCCCTCCCTTGACATCGTGTTGTGTGAAGGCTGAGGTACGCAGGTGAAGAAGCAGCCATCCCAATCCCATACAACCCTTTCCCAGTCCTTATAGCCTCCTCACAACCCTCATCCCGTTTTCAAACTCTGTCCTTTTTTCTACCAGCACCAGCAACACCTGTATTGCCACAGTCTCTGACAGACCCAACCGTCTCTCAGCATGTAAGCACCACCTGCTGTTTCTTGCTATGACCAAAGCTGACAGACCCTTGAAGGTACAAAGGGGTGCGTGAGCTGTGAGGAAGAACAGCAATAGGAAAAGGCAAGTTTTGGAACCCAAATGACGAAGGAGAGGAATCACCAACCCGTGGCAGAACTTGTTCACTGTATGTCAGCAGTCTCTAATTCAGAAGTTGCATTCTTTGAGCTGTTGAACTTGTCATCTCATAGCCCAGTTTCAACCGTCAAGAAGTTACTCACGTTAGTCTCCATTTTCTCCTGTTTATATTCCACCTCATGACTCCACTCCATGCCTGAACAATTCTGATCCTCTCCCTGGCCTCACACCCACACATTTCAAGTAACTGTTGACTGCTAACTTCTCAGTGACTCACTGCCTGACCAGCCTATTCACTGTATATTCAGCTATTTCATCTTTTAAGGCACCATCAACGTATAAAAATATTTTATAAAACTCCGCCAGGGCTGCTTTTAAAATAGCAGACATAACTGATACTTGTTTTGGTTTCCTCCAGAAAGATTTCAGACAAGCTGTGTTTACTCAACAGAAGTGTAAGGGCTGAAGGACCATATTCCTGTAGTTATCTCTTACGAAGGTTCACAGGCCTCTGCCTCTTCTGCAGTCTCAGCACCTTTCTCATCCTCCTGGCTATTTGTCTGAGCCTTCTGCAAAAGTCTGGGCCCTGCCAAGCCAATAGCCAGGGCTCCAATTGGAGCAGTGATCAAGATAGCCAAGAAAGCTACTGTCAGTACATCCATTCCATATTTTTCCAGTTGCTCATCCTGATGACTTCTCGCTGTATCCAGGGCAAGGGAACCTATTGCAGCCTGCAGGAAAGAAAACATTGCTGAGATGGACCAAGTAATCTTTAGCACTGAACGGGGAAAGAAAGGGACTAATCATCAGTCAACGTTTAACATAAATTTGACGGTTTTAGTACATTCAACCATTTGCTTTTAGGGAGTACATAGGTGTTAGGTTACACCTATGAGAACAATTTTCACTTGGCTACGCTTTGAGTTTCCTAAGCTCATGAGCTTATCTGGGTGGTTCCCTCCTGTGAAGAACATTGTTTAGCTACCATTTTATCCACATTTTTGGAGAATGTGTGATTATTGAAATGGGCCAGAATATTGCAGCTATTAAAATGCCACACCTTGAGAATGCATCCTGAAAGCAGTCAACTAGTAGCAGCTTCTGAAAATTTAGTTCACAAATCTTGCAATAACCCTTGCCTGTTCTGATTATTAACTTTTGTTTGCAGGTAATCATGCTATTGAGGCGAAGTCTAAATGACTTAATGATCACTGAAATAAAGGAGCAGGAATGCAGTGAGCCTGAGGCTTCTGTAGCAATACAGCTCTCAGACTACCCCTTACTAAAATGACCACAAACTGAAAACCCATCATGAGCCTCTGGTGTGACTGTCCCTGCGTACACTTTATGTGCTGTAAGAGGGAAACACTTTTACCTTTGTTTTCAGAGTTCTCAGAAGCTGTATGCAAAGGCACAGTAACCTGCAATAGCTGAGAAATAGTTAAACTTCCGACAATAATGTACAATTCTCTGTCATTATTAAGAGTACAACCCAGGATGCAAGCAATACACCTTCCCACAGAAGGCTCTCCGTGCACTTTTCAAGCAGACTTAGGGCAGTTTAGAAGATAAACTGTCCATACACTACACTGTGCTGTTGTTCAGCCTGATCCTCTCCCTGGTTACTGCTGTGCTAGTTACAAGGAGATTTGCTAGACAATGGATTTAGCCTAGAATGAAAGTGATGTTGGACTGTTTACCTGGACAGTGGCTTTGGGCATCCATGCCAATGAGACGAATACTTTCTCTTTAAAATTAAACCCAGCAAAACACACCATCAGGAATGTTGCTATGATTCGCACAACTAGGGCAATGGCTAATGTAGCAACACAGAGCCCTGAAACAAAGACAAACATTTCTCAGTACTTTTGTGCATAGCTGCCTTAGTGGAAAAAGCCTCCTAAAATTGTTGCTTTACAGTGGTGTTGGTTTTTTGTTTTGGTTTTTGGTGGATTTTTTTGGGGGTGGGAAGCAGTCATAATATATCTTGCTTTTATATAGCATCTCTTTCTTTATAGAGATACTTTGGAAGCTAGTAATGAAAGCTGGATGATCAGTGAATGATCTTACCAACAGTTTCAGGCCTAAGAGATGTAACAGATACTTCTGCTCCAATTAACCCAAAAAGAAAAGGTTGAAAGATATTCCATGCAACTGCGACAATTTTTTCTACTTCCCTCTGCAATCAAAACAAAAATAAACTGTAAATTTGTAAATTCACAAAAATATGGCCAAGTAGACGCAACATTTAATTTATCAAAGGACAAACTGAAAATGTATCATAAAGATTGTCCAGAATTGCTCCTCCTTCTTTGACCTAATACTAAAAGATTCAAAATCAGTTGTGCACCTTTCAAAGGTCAGAATGTGTCTTGCTCTGCTGGTAAATAAATGCTTGCTATCTCAAGAAGAGAAACAAAAACCACTGATGTTTGAACAGTAACAGAGCAGTTTGCAGACAAGAGGAGGAAAATAAAGCATAGTTGATTTTCAATATTTAGGAAGGTGTAATTTGAGCAGTTTTGCCATGAACTTTCTGAGCCCTTGGGAACTGCATGCTTAAATGTGTTCTTCCATTTGTATCTGAGCAGAGACAGACCCTCAAAAGTTTCAGTCCTGACCTAACTCCACTCCATCAGAGGCCTGTTTCCATGTGAGCAGGACCAAAGTTAGACTGAGCAAGTCTGAAATCTCATAGTAGCAAAAAGTGTTGAACTTCCCAGTGCAATGTACTGCGTAAGGGCAAAGGCATCTTTTCTCCTTGTGTTTGAACTTTATACCTAACAATTTTCCTAAAACAACTGCCGCCAGGATAAACGGGAATCTTTCACTTATGTGAAGTAGCACATGTAGCATATCTAATAGCACTTCTTTTCTAATTGAGTTCTACAATAGCAAATGAACCTTGAGGCTGGCATGTGCGGAAAATATAAATGCAGTGCTCTGTCTCTTAATAATCAGTCTGCGGCTAGATGTGTCCTGTCCTTGGTGTACTCTCTGGGCCTGATCCTGCAACATCTCTCGCTCTTCAGTCAATGGAACGGTAAATAACTGCAATACAAAAACTTCTGTAATCTTAAAGAGAATGAGGTGAAAATACACAGACCTCTCAATATTTTTCTTTATTTGCCTCATTTCTCCCTGTTATCTCACCCTTTTCTTTTTTGGTAAAAAACCACAATCCTCTTTACAGATGTTAGCATTATTTCAGTCTGTTTACTGCCTATTTAATGTTTCAGCAATAGGTACAATGTTCCTTGTTCTCTATGGACAGCATTTGCCAAGTGACTTCCACCAGGGACAGTATGAGGCAGTGGCCTTCGAGAAGCTCAGCAGGAAAACCTTGGTAGTATATTGAGTATACAGTATGCAGACATCTCTTGACTGTATCTGATAAAAAAGAGCTAGAGGCATTTGAAATCAACATCCTCAAGGCCAAGAAGCTTCATTCATGGATCAAAATAATTTAAACAGCATTTATAGACTGCATACACTCTTTTAAGGTCCTTCTGAAATTCTTTAAAAGCTTTTCAATGGAGACCTTTATCAGTTGTAATGTCCTTAAGTAGTTAAGTCCCAAGATGCGTTCTTTGTCTACTAAAATTGGACAACAACATAATAATTTAAATAGAAACCATGGTTTCTTTTTCGTTGTTTTAACAAACCTTGAGATCTTAACGAAGTCAGGGTCTAGATGGGGATAATAATGTGGACTCTGCTATATCTGATCCCCTTTCCTTTCTCTTCTCCCCTTCTACTGCATGTCACAAGGCTACAGCTGCAGAAGAGAAAGACTCCCTAAGAACATTAAGTGTAGATGGTATCAAGCAAAATAGGCAGCAAGACATGCCAAGGTACAGAAATGCAGAGGGGCAGCAACAGTAAGAGGAAGCAGGCTTAGTAGCTAAGAGAAAGTGACTAAAAAGCAGTCTTTTGTATGGTTTTTGTATGGCCTTATATCACCATTTCTTGTGGGCACCCTGCTCTCTAATTTGTCCATAACACACTGGGATTTGATGGCAAAGATGAGACTGGGAAAGATGAGAGAGGGTGGTTAATTACTGTTTTCCATTTCACCCTGCGAAACCACAGGGGACAAAACCTCAGGGTATTCAGGCCATGTGCACAACTGCATTTGGACACCTGTTTGTAAATCTTACCATAAAGTGACTGTGTAAGGTTACGGACACTGTCATAGAGCTGGGACATAAAGCTTTGGATTCCTAGGCGAGTGCCTTGATAACTAAATCTCCTTTACATGGCTTAAGATGTCTAAGAAAAGCTTGTGAGCATTTCTCTGTCAGTATGTTAGGCTCTGCATTGATACATATTCACATACAAGGTAACTTTCTGTCATGCTAAATGTTAAAGACTTCCAAAATAAAAGTAGAAAGCTTTGTTTAATCCATACACTCCCTAGAGCTTCATAAATGCACCATATTACCCCCCCTGACAGAAATTCAAAATCCTGTCAAGCTGTACATTCAAAGGAGTTTTGGTATGGTATGCTTCTTTATGTAAACATTTACCTTTTCATCAGACCAACCCACACCTGCAACAAAAGCTAAGACTAATGTGCAGAGCCCTCCTGATCCAGGGAAGCCAAAGTAGATGCTGCCAAAAACAGCAAACATGGACAGCCCAAGTACAAAATACGACCTCTTCCATGCCAGAGATGCCTGCAGCCAAGGAAAGAGACAAACAAAAAAGTAAATTTTTTTTTTAGAAATGGAGGAGAAATGTTACTTCTGTTAATTTTGGAAATAACAATTGCCATTAACCATTGTGAAAGAATCAAAGCTTTCAAGTGAGACTTCAACTGCTCAGTTGAGTTGAGGGCATTTTTTTTTTTTTTTACTTTAATTCCTTAGAAATTTAAATTTTGGAAATGGAATATTTTCTTTCTCCTGCACATTCAAAATCTTATTTCCAGTAGGCTTTTTGTATCACAAGGAACATGATGCTCTATTTTAACAGCCCTGCTTCAACTCTGATAACAGGATTTTCTACCTGTGCAGTCAAGTACTAAAACAGTTTATCCAAGGAGAGGTGAAATCCTTGCCACTAGATGTTTTTAAGGACAAGTCAAACAAACTTTTGCCAGGGACAGTCTTATTTTGTTTGATTCAGTCTCACAGCAGACAGTTATATCTCTGCCACTGGTCCCCATTTCTGTTTATCTGTTTAGCTCCTGTATCACACTTCCTATGTTATTTAATAAGAAAATTTTGTCACACTGAGGGCAATAGATGCTTTGCAAATTGACTTCAGTAACCCAGAACCTATGTACTTTCTTCCACAATTTTCTGTTCACTTAATTGCCCCTTGATAGTAAATTCATCTACCACTTTATATAAGCTTAATTTTTACTGAAAGTAACACATTCTAATTGGCGCTAATGATATGCCCAATCACTTAAAGCCTACAATCTGTCCACTTTACTTGTTTTTAATCTTACGCCTAGTGGAAACATCTTATAGAAGTAAATGTGTGGCACATCAATCTAATTGATGACTATTTTACTGTCTGAAATGGGTATCAGACACTTCCCACTTGACGTGTGGGCATTTCCACCACCTTCAATGAGAACAGGATGATGAGCCGAGTTCCAAACTCCGCATCAGGAAGGACTATGAGATCATACATTTTTATTGTTGCAGTAAACAAGTAATCACCTAAAAAACACATCTTCACTTGATAGGCTTTGCATCCTGGAAGCTGTTAGCGCTGTTCACAGCTTTCCCGCAAAACAGCTTCACACGAGGCTTGGAAATTAATAACTTAGGAACATCATCCCTTAGCAAATAATCTCTATTTTCTAAAAATATGTTTTTACTGTTTTTTTTTTTACCTGATCATGGCTTGGGAAATATCGAACAAACATTCCCAGAATCCCCCCAGCTGCTATGCCAACAGCAACCTCCAGCACTCCACGGAGCACATTGTAAAGAGTAGAACCTATGTGGCAAAAGAAAAACGGGTTCAGTAAGCCATACACGGATCCTTCACCCACAAACCACACCATAGACCTACGAGGGTGATTCCAGGACAGTGTCTGCTTTAAATTACTTCGGGGCAAAGGGGTTCAGGAGGCAAACTACGGGCCTGAAAGAACTGGATAGTGCAACTTTCTCTCTCTGAAACCTCATGCCGAGAAAGCGTGCCAGAGAAGCCAGAGAAAGAGCCAGTGCAAGAGCATTGCCAAACCCAGGGAAATTTGAAAGCACTTATGTTGGGCCTGCAGGGACCAGACTTGGCAGCTAAGGGATCAGACAGGGAAAAATGTTCTCTGAAATTTGTTGTGACCCAGCATTCAGAGCAGACAATGTTACACCAAGACTTTTGATCATGGGTAGTTTCCCCTCTCAATATTCGAGTCCTTACATGACATACATGAACTTTATAAGGAGGTGTCATTAAATTACAAACCAGTCAGTCATTACAGAGCACACATTCTTCAAAATATCGCTTTTTGTTCTGGATTTCACTACATACAGATTAACCAGCATACCAGAAGAGAAAGCCATCCCAAGACAAGTGTTGAAGCCTGTGATAGCCAGAATGTCGTCAATGCTGCCAGCTGCCATTAGCAAAGTTGGGATACCTTTCTCTACCCCATATCCCCCAGCTTGTAAAATCAGCATTGAGGGAACCACCACAGCAGGGGAGACTGCACCTAAAACAAAACTGAAAGCACATAGGTTCAGCCTCTCCTAAAAAGAAAGCACTGAACTAAAAAACTTCAAAATGTTCTGACCCCAATTCTTTTAAAGTATAAATAGACCTTTACATAAGGTATTTTCTTTACCTTTCCCTGCTAATTACAAGCAGGGGTGTTTCTATGCAGATTTGCAATCAGCATTTACATCCTGCCCCACTCAATAGTATGAAAAGTAAAAGGCTCCACCGATTACGACTTGAGTCTACACTGCAGGCCAGTTATACTCCCTGATACATGCCTTGATTGTCCCATTTAGGACCTGGTCTAGATGTCCTTATGACTCAGCAGCCCAGTTCCTCGTCATAAAAATCAGTGTGTGGCAGAGTAGGAGTTCATCCATCTTGCTCCAGTGTATGGGTCCGGACCAACTTCACCACTTTAGACAGAACTAAATGGAAAAGGTTTCCTCTTCAAGGATATTACTCCAGAATACAACATGCTATATCCTTATCCTTGACTTGTGACAAGAAGACTGTCCCACGTGCATCTCTCTACGGGGAAATTCTGAATTCCAGCATGAAGATTCTCCAAATTGTGGTATTATTTTCTGTCCCTCAAAGACCCTTGTGTTGTGGTTAAAGACTCAGAGATTGCACCATCCCTCTTCAAGTGCCCAGATCACAAACACAGAAGAGTAATATTGCAAGTACTCCTCCACAGCCTGGAAATTTGACCTTTAAATTAGCCAAAAAGCCAGACATGAATGGTAAGCAAACAACCACAGGGGCTAAGCACAGCTTCCTAACTGGCATTAATTGAGGTCTCTGCTTGGCACAGAGAACTAACTGCACTTGGGTCATTTAACTGTAGCATGAAAGCAGGCACTTTGTCACACAGGAGAAAAGAGAGCACGTTACCCTAGTATAAATCCCCATTGCCATGGCAAATGCATGAACAAGTAGGCAAGAACAGCAGCTGTGCATGTTTCTGAGATGCACGGTCCGAAAGAAAGCCGCAAACAGACTGCTTTGAGCTTCTTAAGAGCCTGCAATATACAAGCACATTCAGACATTAGTATCAATACCCTTGCTTTATGGAGAGGAAATACAGTTATGATCTGATATGATTTATTGAAAGAATCCCCTCTGAGTCACAGTACAGGATGTGACAGCTTTATGTGGCCTAAGCCAGAAATAGGCTCAAGCACAACTGGATTTGGGTATAAAATTCCAAGCATGGGAGTGAAACCCACTGAATCTAGGTTCAACAAGGCTCCTGCAGATCACAGGAAGGAGAGGCAGAAAATGCTGTTTGGCTTCTTGTGCAGAGCAGACTAAATGTGAAAGGCTGGACTAGCTGGGATCCATTTGAAAAGTGCATCCTCAACACAGCTGACTTACCCACAGTTACTTGAGGTCATTTGCTCCATCCACAAAAGATTTTGCTATAATCCCACAAGTTGCATGAGCACCCCCAAAAAATTATCCCCAAATCCATGAACGAATAATGAAAAGTTGTAGAACTACATGAACTGGGTGAAAGGAGCCAAGCGTCTCTTTCAGCTGTCTCTCACTTGATATTCAGAGCAGATTAAGTTCCATTTGGCTCAGCAACTTCTATTAAAAAATTTCTCTAAAACAGAGTATTTACTTTTAACAACTGCCTTTAACAGTTAGTCACAAACATGACTCTGTTAGGACAGGTCCCTAATTTTGACATGGAAAAAACCACCACAATGAGTTGCACTTTTTACCAGTGCAGTTTATCCCAGCATAATTAGGGCTGAGAATCACCAGAGCAACCGACATCTTTGTCTTCACAGCTTCAATTACACGAGGAACAATTGTAACTGCATCAAAGCATTGTTACATACAGAGTCCAAATGACAGTTTCGATTGCCACATGGGAGAAAAATGAGTGAAAGATGAAGTTCCTTTGGCAAAAAAAGTTGTCACGGAGCAGACAGAAAAGCAATCTCACAGAACTGAGCATCCAAGCTGTGTGTAACAACACACAGTCCACGCCCATACAAGATTGAATGTCTTGGAAAAATGGATGATAGTAACCTGGGAAACCAGACATTTTTCAAGAATGACAAACCCCTGTTTTTGTAAATATCTGAAGCATTGGCAACTCCCTGGTTTTCATCTTGGTTAAGAAAAATCAGTTTAGTTGTTCTGAACTAGCTATACTTGACCTAAGTTCTATATAAACCTTAAGCAGTGCCTGAAACTTAAATAAAGAGGGGCCAATATGGTACAGCTTTATTTCAGCCAGATGATTTAGGTCAAGCAGATCCTTGCCTTCATTAATTTATGGAATCATAGAATCTGATAGGTTGGAAGGGACCTTTAAAGGTCATCTGGTCCAACCCCCCTGCAATAAGCAGGGACATCTTCAACTAGATCAGGTTGCTCAGAGCCTCATCAAGCCTGGCCTTGAATGTCTCCAGGGATGGGGCCTCCACCCCCTCTCTGGGCAACCTGGGAACGTCATGTTTCATAGTGTGCGGAACAAGACTATTTTTTTTGTTCACAGAAGCTTTATGGACTTTATTGTGATGTGAAGCATTGTTTCTGTAGTACAGCAGGACCCATCTTTGCAACCAATATATTTGCATTAAAATGGCAATGATTCCAAAAAAAAAAAAAAAGAAAAGGAAAGAAAAGAAAAAAGTAAAAAAGACACATAGGTTTGGATTTTTCAGTTGGTTGGTGTTTTTTTGATTGGTGTCAACACAAGCAACATTTTCTTTCAAGGACTGGGGATCTCTTCCATTACTTGTTTTAGTCTGTCAGCGTAAACTGACAGCGAGTTTGTCAGGGTATGTAAACTCTTCCTGACAGACCATGATTGAGCATGTCGTCAAGATGCTCTGCTCACAAAATTCAGGAAATTTCTTTAAGGCAAGGGGGGAAATAGTCATAAAATCAGTTTTCTTCAGTTATTTTTTGGATTGCTTGCCTACTCTACAAATCCAACTGCCAATATTAACATATGACTATACAATAGAAACTATGCTTTCTGTAGTGCTCTAATTTGCAGATCCTCTAAGGCTGAACCATTCAATATTTTTAACAGAACAAATTATTCAAATTTTTTGAAGGGCTGTTGTATACTTTGCCTCACACAAATGGCTGATGCCATACCTTTGGATCCAGGCCAAGTCCTGCTCGGGTCAAGATAATTGAAAGAGCGACATTCCTCAGTGCTGCAGACCAGCGTAGGTTTATCTGGACGATGTCACTAATGAATGGAGTATTTCGGATTAGGAAACCAGCAAGTAGCATCCCTTAAGTGAAAGAAAATGAGCTCCTGTTAAATGATCTGGTTTTGTTGCACAAGAGAAGCTTGCATAGCGTTCTTAAAAATAGACACCGTATTTATGAAAGACAAAGAAACAATTCATGTTCTGAATTATTAGTCATGTTTTAACAATGGACACTGAGGTGTGGAAAGAGAGAGATGTTTAAAACAATGAAAGTGGCCTAAGGACACACCAGGTCACCAATGAATAAATCCACAGGATGCTGACAAGTAGCTTTAGTGCGAGTCAACAGAATTCAGCTTGGTTCATTACGTGCAGGTGATTCTTACCATACGCAAAGACACTTCTGCATCCTTAAAGATATTTTTCTTGTTAGCTTATTTTAACATGAAGCGAGGAAGATTGTCTAGTACTGCGTATTTATCTCAGAAGTTAGAAATTGTTAAAAATCCTCTTAGACCTAAGAAATGCAGGTATCACAGGAACCGTAATGCTGAGTTCATTGGGAAATCTAATCTAGAACAGCTAATTATGGACTAACTTAGACATTTTAAAATGCTGGGGCAATGTGACTTATGCAAAGAGCGGAAAAAAATCAGGAACTTGCTCTTATTCTCTATTTGAGCTTGCAAGATCCAACCTTTTGCAAATATTAGCAAAACTGTTTAAGCATAGACTTCCTTCAAAGCTATTGGAACTGTAGTTCTGGAAGGACACAGAAAAGTGCAGGAAAGGGTGACTTTAAATATAGATCTGCAGAGATGCATTGTAGGTCCTGATGATTCAAAGATACGTCTTTGTGCCGTAAATTTATATTAGCCACATTAAGAAACAGGAAACAAAAAAAGACAAAAATTAAACAAACACTGCACTTAGGTTGGTGCCAGCTTGGTGTGAGCCTTGGCTGTGGACTTGATTTGTCCTGGAGCATGCTAAACTTTCAGTCATTGTTCTTCCCACCACCTCCCGGAAAAAAACTGTGGCATAATTAATCTGTGGTACCTCATGACAATTATATCAGGCTAGCATAATGATCACATGCTTTTTGCAATGTTTGCTTGAGGTCCAAGTCACTAGAGCTACCCCGATCTAGAAATCTACTTAAAGCAAAGAAAGCTGCACCTCAAAGGATATTTTCGCTGTTGTGCTCTGTGTTTCCTGCTGCAGAAACCTCTCTGCAATGTATACCTAAAATATACCATGTGACTGTTTCTGTAGCAATTTCACTCCTTTTTTCCTCTGAGGCTCACTATAACCTGCATAAGTACTCAGCCAGCCACGTTACACTCAACTACATCTAGCACAAGTGGATTAAGGCACGTAAGCGTACAAGATTTGTATTTTTAGTGTTGAAAAGAATATTCAAAGACATTGTCTATCTCTTCTTCTGACTCATAGATTTCTCCAGCTTTCCTCAGACTGGGGATCTGAATAACGAACTCTGTCCTAAGCAACTCAACAGACATGTGCTGTCATGCTTAAGTTTCTGTTGTTCAGTATTACCTGTCTGACAAAGCAGTTTCATGCTCAAGTGTTAACTTTTAGGTACAGATGTAATTAAAAAAGCAGAATACAAATGGTCAGAAGCTTTTTTTTTTTTTTTAAGGGGGAGTGTTTACTTAGAAAGGACAGACTCCCTGTGTGTTGCATTCTGTGTTCATATTATCACAGGCATGCATGCTATATGCAAAACTTCCCTCCCTCTCATTTGAATTTTTTCCTCGCTGGTGAAACTAAGCAGTGCAAGGGGGCACGCGCTGCCTGGACAGAGCTGTATCTGAAGCTGTAGGGCCCTTCTGTAAGCAGCGCTCCTCTGTGAGGCACAACACCAACTATGCAGGTTACAAAATCACATCCGTGCACTACAGGCAGATATTTGTAGCCCACTCTGCCATGAAGTTTTACTGTCTGTCAATAGCTTTACTCATTTGTGCACTAAGCATAGTAAGGGGGCAGTATACAGCTGGTGAGAAGAACCTGGAGCTTAATTTTTCAGCTTCGGTGACATCACAGCACATCACAATATTGTACTGATCTAACCAAAACCTCCTCTAGGAACGAAGCCTGAAAAGGTTCTGATGGTGTCAGAATTAACGTAATTTTCATTTTTATGTAAAATAAAATAAGATGTTGATACGAAAAACAATGATTGATTGATTCAGAAGATCTCTCTTTAGAACAATTATTCCTTGTAGTGAATTTATTTTCTCAGGTTTCAATTATCTTGAGGGAAAAGAAGGAGAAGAAAGAAATTGCTTTGGATTACCAGTAATAGGGAATTCCTGTAGTGTTTTCTTTGGAAAACATGTGCATTGTGCAAGATACATGTGAAACAGCCCAGCAATAATTTCCTTATGAATTAATTATTCCATTGTAACAGGAGGTCCAGATTAAGACTCCTGTTTAGTGATATTAAAACCAAATTTTAAGTAACTTTGAGAGAGGGCACTGAAGGATAATAATAAGCTTTGAATCTGTAGGTATACAATTCTCTGGCCCCAAAGAATGAAGAGGAGAGCCTCGGTAACATACAGGCAATTTTATCTGAGCCAGTTTGGAGAATTTTGCACCTTCTCAGGGAGGACCAGATAAAAGTCACTTGGAAAAGCTGCAGATTTTGAGCATGACATGGTTTGTTTGCTCCCAATCCAAATACATCTGGCATGCAGATATTACTGTACAGTTTAAACAACACAAATATGCAGGAAGAAAAGAAGGAAGGATATCTTACCCAGAAGAGCAGGGAGAGGAGGAAGTGTTCGTATTTTAATGAACCCAAAAATTTTACCTCCAATGACAGCAAAAAAATAAAGGAACAGAATTCCAAACAGGTTTCCACCTGGGAGACACTCAGCCCCAGTGATGGACCAAACCACAGCCCAAACCAGGACCACAATTGCAACTGGAACAAAACAAGAAATACTCATGTTTAATCATCTCTCTGGGACAACTTTGTTTGCCCTTAGATCACATTTGTTTTTCTATAAGGAAAAAGGTACCATGACTTTCAGAAATAAAATCACTTACCTTAAAAATTACTTTAATTATAACAATGTCTTTAATCTTTGATGCTCCCTAAACTGATGTTCTGATTTTATAGATCCTAAGATACTTAAAAAAAATGGTAACGGAACATCATCAGGGATCCAAAAGGTACTGAGTGTGCCTTGGGTCACTCTGGAAAGCACTTAACAGGTCCCAAACTTAAAGCAAAGACTTTCACTAACTTATCTTGCATTTGCTTATCTTCCTTCAGCTACTCCAGAACTGCAATAAGAACCTTCTGCTGTATAGACTGGCACATCTTCAAGCTAATGACTGCAGCTCCAGTCTAATTTTTAAAAGAATTTCAGTACAATTTTTTAGCTGGATGTGCTTGTGCAATACATTGCTATCTCTACAAAAAAAAAAAAGTCTGAAGGAGGTTATGTCTCGGTATAGCCTGAAGTAGTACAGATGTTACCCTTGATACAGCAGCCAAAGAGAGACAATACACAGGAAAAAATTTCCTGAAAAATATTATGAGAACATTAAGTGAAAATATTATAAAATACATGGAAATATTATGCTCTTTTCAGTCTCCCAAATCTGTTCCTACAGTTATCCAACAAGAACAGGCATGCATAGATATAAAAGCAGAAGACTGAAGGAGTGGAAAAAATGCGTTGAATAAATCCCCCTTCTCATAATCGTAAGAAAATGTACTGCATTTTCAGATTGGATTTTTCTTAATCTTTTTTGAGGGTGACAGGTGTCAAAGGGAAGACCAGTAGATTTCCAAACATAAAAGCCTAAGAATCCCAAATGAGAGAGAATGGAGGCTGTGGAAGCAGTCAAAGCCACAGGAAGTGTCTTTTGTTAGGAGAAGTCTGAAATAACTGGTTAGGCAGGCATTCTCTTCTGTGAGCCTTCAGTGCATGGTAAATCTTAAACAAAATGGGTCAGTTTGCCTTGTAGTTAGGATTCTTGGCTTTGCAAGCCTGGGGTATTAAGAAACAAAAGAAAATATCACTGCAAAGCCTCATCTTTGTTGCCTTAATTCAACAAAAAGCCATCCAGTGTGTCAAAAATGCCACTGTGTTTATAATAATCTTAATGCTCTCACACCAAAATGAACTATCAAGATGAGAATTAGGAGGTCTTTCCTCTGATGAAAACAATCTGCAATGCAAAAACATACCTACCATGTTAAACACAGAAGAGAGGATGGAGGAAGAAAAACTATACATTCAAATCTTTGCTTTGCTTCATATTTTTTTTTTTTTCCTACTAAAACGTTGAAACAAAAGTGGGATGTATAAAACATAGCTATTTCCCTTCATTGTTTTCAAGGACAACGGACAGGTATCATCACATCCAGAGAAACTAGTACCTCGTTTGCCATTTCTCAGTTTAATTAAACTCTGTCCTTACGTACCGTTTGTCACTGTTTGGGCCAGTAAACCTCGAGGAGGACAACTAAATATTTGCCTCCATGTTCTCGCAGGTATTGAAGATCCTGCTATTGGTTCCGGCGGTGGCTGAGCACAGTGATTCAAGAGAGCAGTTTCTTCTGTTTGTATATTCCCATCGGCACCTTTGGCATCTGCTGTTGGACCCTCCTGAATGAAAACAATGAGACTCTTTCAGAAGTGGCACATGAAGTAGCGTACAAGACCTGAAATCAGCTGTGATGCACTAGATCCACACTGTCTATAGATGACTACGTTAACTACACAATTGCTGTAGGAATGGTCCAGCTTTGTAGTATATTTAGGATTTTTGGTTACCTGTTTGTTTTTGCATGGCACAGCGAGCTGCATATGAGAGACTGTGAGACATTTGCCTTTTTATCTGCAACTGACAGGACTCCTGTCCCAATAAAATTGTACCTGTTCATCAGCAATATCATCATATTTGATGAAGAAACAATATTAACAGGCCAAGTTCAGCTTATCTCATAAGATGAGCTAAATGTTTGTCAATATTTTCTGCAATTTGATAGGGTTCTGCTTCCAAACTGGATTCCACAATACAGTTAATGATTAGCATCATTCCAGTGAGACAGTGTCTTTAATATAACTCCTAAATAACTTCTGTTGCAAAGCCTTGAACCAAATAACAAAACCTACTTGTGATTAGACAAAGACGAAGAACAGCCGGCCAGTGTAAGCCTTACTCACATGATCCATTGCTGGAAGGCTCAAGCTGGGAAGTCAAGGTAGAGATGGAGAGATACTACTCTGGGAGTTAATTCCTTGAAGAATAGTTTCTTGAAGCTGTTCTCTTATACTGATTCATCTACTTATCCATATTCATAACCAAAGCACTTTTTGACCATTTTTGGATATGTGTCTCATTTCATTTTAGGGTCCTTATTTTTGACAAGTTAATCATCTACCTTCCCTTATGATTATTCACCTTCATGTCAGCTCATTGTCACAGCAAGGACATGGAATTCTTGCCTATACTGTGGTTTGGCCCTCCTCCAGTAACAGTTCCACATTTCCCATTGTTTTCTGTCTCATCTCTCTCTCTCTCTAGATATGGATATATATGTATATATATATTACTTACTCAGAGTCACAGTTGGAACACAAATCTCGTGAGCTTTCAGCATGGAGTCGTTTCTCCACCCTGTGATTCTGTGATCACCAGCTACCCATGTGTATAAAGATACACCACACAGTATCTTTACAGTTAGTGCTCTAGTTTATAGTTCTCGGTTAGTACTATATGTTTACTCTAAAGTGCCTTTTATGTTAAGAATTTTATTCTTACTTGCATTTACTGCAAATCTTTTTTAAAGCCATAGGCATTTCCAAGAACACTGGAAATATGCATAGAGAAGTTTAAAATAGTGGTTTGGGTTTTTTCACTTTTATTAGATAAGGAAGACATGCGTAAACACCTTTCAGCAAGTGGACTGATAGGCACAATTCAAAAGCAAAGAAGCAATCATAAGTCCATGTAATTCTTTTCCATAGTTGACTGTAAAATGTATGCTGATGCATTTTCCACTTCCAGGTGAAATCGCAGCCACTTATTTCCAGCAATCCAACATACCACAGTCTTTTAAAAACTGAACATTTGTTAGTTGTGAGAAATTCCCACTGAGGAGATTTCTCTTTGTATTCTGTTCAGATACAGAGATTTTAACAGATGTAGGAAGAAAAAGGAAAGGAAAAGGAGGGTTCCCTCTAACTAAAATTGTTCTTTGAGACCCTAATTAATTACCTCGCTTTGCTCATGCATGGGAATCATGCCATTTCTGTCACATACTGATGGTTCAGGATTTTCATTTACAATATCCTCCTTTACCATTGTTAAAAACCTAAGGAAAGCAATAAAGATAGAAAAGTTAGAGAGAAACAAATAATATTAGTTTCCAGATAGAAGACTTCTCAGTAATGTTGTTTCTTTCCCCATAGATCAGGTGAAAAAACCCTCACAGCCCAATTTGGAATTTAATGTTTTTTGCATACCTGTGTATGCTGTACATAATAAGAACAACAGACACTAACAGAAGAACAGTATTAAACTTACAAAGTCATACGCTAAAAAAAAAAAACCAAAATGAAAAAAATCGGAGTTTTAGATGTATGCTAACTTGTTATTTCCTCCTTAAAAGCATGGCTGTAGTATGAATATTGTGCCTCTTATCAGCACAAGATAAAGGTTATTTGTCGTCAACACCACTTACCAGGACCATTAGTTCCGAAAGTGTCACAGGCCCTGTGTGCATGGCACTGGAAGTGACCATAAGCTGAGAACAACTATAATTTCTAAAGCGTACACACAAGGAGACGCTTTTTCCTGAACTTAAACCTGACCAGATCCAGCTTGATTTTCAGGGGAATTTTCAAGAACATGGTTCTGTTAGATTTCGCTATTCACAAACACATTGATTGAATATCTAAGAAACAGAAGATGCCTGTTTGAATAAAGATCGGGACCATGCACAACTTGCAATCTATATTCAGGTGAGGCTGATAAAACATGACTTTTTTTTTTATTGCTTATATCCCATGGAGGTACTTCTCAGAGCAGGAAGTAAGGTCCAAGTGAGTAATGGTCATCGTATTTACTCAGCCTAACTGGTCAACTTCTTGTCCCATAGATGCTAACAAGAGATATGGCAGTGTACGGTTCTATACGTCCGATTTTTTTTTGTGCAAATATTTACTGTAGTTTCACAAGTCTGAGCCAGCGAGAGTCGCATGCACATATCTGAAGACAAGGCTTGCTAGTGTTCTTCTTTGTTACAGCAAATGTGTGCCTATATTCTCCTGCAACTACATTTCAGTGCTAACAGCATTTTCTTGAAGTCTTTTACATGGCTCTGGCCATATAAAACACCACTCAAATTAAGCCAGAAGTTCTGAGCCAAGGAATTCCTTGCTAAATTGCTGGAAGCAAGTCAGAGCGCTGATTCTCACAATTATCAAGCCTTCAGTGTGTAATGATATGTTTGGTATTTGGGAATGACTGATGCCATGAATAAGGGCTGTTTTAACACCTGGGTGGTTTTGTTTGAGCTGTTCTGATATGAAACTGGCTTGAGCCATGGCCAAGGCATAGAGGAAAAATACAGAGCCATAGGCAAGCACTTTCAATATGTTCTAAGATAATAGTTTTGCTTTCTTTCCTTTTAAAATGTAAAGTGTTAATTTACTCAAATTCCAGTCCTTTTCTATATTTTTAATGACTACTTGTGGAACCAAATAGTTGTGGTCTCAAAGTTTTTTAATTAAATAAGTGATACTTTTAGTTTTTTTCATAGGATTATTCATCCTTTAATTTTGGATGGGAATCCACAAATGCCACTCTACTAATGGGAATAGAAAGTGTCAGTGACCTACCAGTGTCTCTCTCTTTCCCTTCACTGACCACTTTCCCAGGGCATATGTACTTACTTTTGTAATTTTGAAAGGGTTGCATGTGGGTAAGGGACAGAAGGATATTGCTCTCCATCCAGCTTTGCATGGCTGACATCCCAGTTCTTGGGGGTCGTGTAGTTGTTGGCATGAAATGTGTTAATACTTCTGAGAAACCCAAGTCCACCTTGCAACAGCTTCAGTTCCTGAACGCATTGTGCCCAGTAGCATATAGGGAGGAAAATATTGACTAAGCAAAGATAGTCAATAGGTTATTGAATGGTTTCAAGGTGTGAATGAGTCGTCTGATAGTGGATGTACTGTCCTTACCTGTTTTGTGACAGGCCTTCACTGTGTCAGGTTCTTGACATTCCTATTTTAAAGCAGCGGCCAGTTAGATTAATGAGACCAAAGGGAGTAGTTAGTTCATTCACACCAGGATGGGGGTTTTTTGAGTTCATGGTATTTGTTTCTTTGTTTTTTTTTTTTTTTTTTTACTNTTTTTTTTTTTGTTGGTGGGTTTATTTTGTTTTTTAAACTTCACCCCCTATACAAACAAAATCAGCAATTGAGAAATCATAGAGCAAAATTCATACCACGGGGTTAAGGCCTGTACCATGGAAACCATCCAGTAACAGACTTATTTCAGTACCGCCCTGTAAAATATACTTTCCTTATTTTGAAATGAGAAAGATTTTTACTGCAGGTTTTTATTAGATCCTCTCATTTTACTTGTTTTTAGTTGGTAGGGAGGAGGAAAGGGAGAGCTGAACTGAAGAGACGACTGACAGGGCAGCATGTGCGTGCTTATATTATTAGCTCTAGTGCCCTGGCGACTGTCAACGTTCTGCTTTGTACACGCAGAGTACAGAAAGGAATACAAATAAAATACCACAGCCACCGCCAGAGCAACTAACATTCAGAGGCAGGAAAGGAAAAAACCTCGCATCGTCATCACCCACAACAAACTGAACCCTGATGCAACCTCCTTCCCTGCCTCCCCCCGCAGCTTCCTGCCTGCAAAGCCAGCTCATAGTCCCCCACGTTGCCTCTCCGGCCGCAGGGGATGGAGATAGGAGGAGACAGAGGGGCAGAAAACTTACCTGGGGAACGGCAGGGATCAGAGAGAAGGAGCCGCTGCCTGTGCAGCCCCTCTGGCACGGCTCCGGTCCCTCCTGGAGGCGATGATCCGCTCCCCGCAAGCAGCAGCAGCAGCTCTGTGCCAGCTCTGGCTCCTCCTCCCCTGCTGCTGCCGCTAACGCCACGGTTCCTCCTCCAAAGCCACAGCTTCACTAGACCAGCAGCAAAAACCTCCGTCTGGAGCTTGGGAAGACCGTAAAGGGCTCCCCGGATGCCGTCCTGAGCACCGTGAGTCGGTCCCCGCCGGGCAGGCGGCAGAACGATGGGTGGCCGTATCCGAGCTGTCACATAGGTGTCAGGGCCACCAAATGGACCAGCCCTGAGTCCACAGCACCCGGGAGGAGGGGTAGATTGGTGTGTCTCGCACAGCCAGCCCTCCACTTCCCACGTCATTTCATTGTAACCTGTACACATTAAAAAGGTTGCTTTATACCCTGCCTTTCCCGTGGCTGTGGGGAAGCTAAACACAATCCTCTTACCCAGACTGCAGCACCGCAGGTGGAGGTTAGGTGCAAAGAAAGGATAAGGATGTGAAAAGAGTATAAGGATCTCTAGACAATTCTGCTCTGGATGCGTGCAGAACTGCATTAAGGCAGGCAGGAGAATAAATTAAAAAAAAAAAAAACAAAAAACCCACATATTTATGGTGTTCCCATCAAGACTTTTCTATGCCTTAAAGAAGAAACAAGTGTGTGCCCACTTCATCTGTAAGTGCACATCAGGGAATGAGACAGACCTGTCTTGACCTCATTTTGCGGCCTCCACTGGCTGCAAGTGAAAACAGATTCAAAGGCAACATGTCGCTACTTTGTTCTTGTAGCATTACAAAGAATTAAGCTGGCTACAAATCTGAGGGGGGGGAAAAAGCGCAGTGTTTTTTGATCAGATTAAATTTTCCAGAAGGACTCTGGATCAGGGAAGTTTCTTCCCCCCAACCACACAAGAGAAAAGTTTGACCTAGAATCTGAAAAGTCAAAGAACTCCTTGTGTTATTACTGGGGTGAAAGGAGGAAAAAAAAATAAAAAAAAATTACCCAGTTCCATTAAAAACAGACCAGAGAATTAAGAGGTCACAAGAGCATTAAGAAGCATTCTCCTTTAATAATTCCAGCAAGTCTGCTGGAAAACCCGTAGGCATTAGAACACATTTCAGAGTTGTAGCTGCTAACACACCCATGAAAAGCACTGCTAATAACTCAAGAGACAATCTCCACTGATATTTTTTTTTTTTTTTTTGGTCCACCAGCTTGTCAGACTGCCACTGAAAAATCTGTATCTCTGCACTTTTGTAAAAAGCGGGTGGTATCCTTTTCTTGCAACTCAAAAAACATTTGAGTAGCAGCTGTATATTAGAGTCACCAGTGAGCTTAGAAACGTTAACAAATAAAGTTCAACATGCAATATATATAATGATTTTTCTCTCAGATTCTTAAGCATATTTTCAGAATACACACTGTGAATTTCCCATGTTACTGCAGTGGGGAGATTCTCTTTTCAAAGTAAGCCTTCTACACCTGCTACAGAGGAAAGACTTTGGCGTTCATATTAAACTCTGACACCATTGAAACAGTATCTTGCCAGCCTGACCTTTTAATGTTTGGCTTTATGTCAGTCAACATTGGTGGAGCTGTTTCGAATAACTTTGGATTCCTGCCTCAACTTGATCCTGCTTGGCTGCCAGGGTCACTTTATTGAAATACTAGATACGCAAAAACCCATAAACAAACTATACAAGATCAGAATGCTCCAACCATGATTAAAAGTTAAACTCACAGTGAGCCTAAGGAAGCCAATATCCTGGAATATCCTGTAATGCCCCATCCCTGGAAGTGTTCAAGGCCAGGCTGGATGGGGCTTTGAGCAACCTGGTCTAGTGGGAGGTGTCCCTGCCCATGGCAGGGGGCTTGGAACTAGATGATCTTTAAGGTTCCTTCCAGCCTGAACCATTCTATGATTCTGTGATTCTAATATCCACAATACCATTTTATCCATATCCACAATATAATTTTGAAATACTAAGTAAATGTAACTTTTACAAATAAGAAGCCTGATTTTAACTAGACATGTTCCATTATCTTTGAAATCAAGTATTTAATATTACTGCTTCAGCTAATATTGAAAAGCCTAAGCAATAATTTTAAAAACATGACAGTTGTTACAGAAACACAGACAAAATATCATACCATTTTTTCCTGTGCTTTCTGATTACTGATCAATTATACTCAGTAGCATTTATTCTTTAATTCCTCCCCCACTTATATATGTATTTAATATATGTGAAATTGCATACAGCTTCATTCACAAACTAGACAAAAGGAGCTGTGTGCAGTTTTTTAAGGCTACCATATTTATAGGCTGTCAGCCCATGTGATTCATATAAAATCTAGCAGTATGTTAGCAAAACAAATAATTTTGGAACTCGGGTTATTCATTGCCTTAGATCTCTGGTTCAGCACCTGTTTTTTTCCAGAGTATGAGACTTTATAATAATAGGTTTCTGATTCATAAATCAGAGCTACCATGTGCTATATCACAATAAAAACTAGCACCTAGCATACAGATTTGACAATATTTGTTCAATATTGGTACATCCTTTTGAAAAGGAATATATTGGCTCTGTCTCAAGTGGTAAAATCCACTCCTTTTGCTTGTGTGCTAGAAGTCAAGCATATTCATGAGGATCCACCTGTGTATTTGAGAATACTTTTCCCACATATCCCCCCATCCATGCCTTCCAGAGTGATGTCCTTGCATAATACTTTCTGTATGTGGAAGGGGAAAAAATAAATACATATACATAGTAATGATACTTCCAAGACCATTTTAGGAGTGATCTATTCCATAAATGAAACAGTTCTGGCCTCTATTTCTCCCACTAGGGCCTCTTTTGTACTAGTTAATGTACTCATTTTCTAACTGATTGTAAAAGCACATGCGATTCTCTATGATCTCTACATGCTACAAGCTTTAGTCTTAACAGCCAATAGAGCAGGCTCCTCTCCTTCCTTTCTGCTTCATGAAGACAGTGTCTGTAATCGTTAAGTGCTTAAAAAAAAGCCTCCCAATTCCAGAAAGTGGCCAATCCTACTGCTTCTATTGGTAATCTGTTGCCCTACCTTTTGTGCTGATTCACTGTTTTTCCAGATTCTAACAGTCTAACTTGCCCAGGACCTGCAAAATGGACATTGCAGTTGCACAAACCAGCTCTGCGTGTACATTAACTCTTTACTATATGCACAGGAACTTTCATGTACCCATACACCATGTATCTACAGTGTCTTTGTCTTGCACTGTCCTGTAAGTGTTGTCAGGCTTGGGACATATTCTTTTCAACAATTCAGACTGTTTTTCTACAGTTATTGCAGTTCTAAAACATTTTGCTAGCGATAGTAGAGCAGTGAGAACTTAAAAGTAATTTGCAGAGCAGAAGGTGGTTTCAAGTACAATTTGCAACTAGTATGTTCTCTAATACAGAAACACCTATTACCAAATTATTAGTAACAAAATTATTCAGACATTGAAATCTTCGAATTTGCTATTATTTCTGCCGCCGTCTCTTTAAACTGCACTTAGTTCAGGACCCATTTGGCTGATTTAACAGTAGTTACTCCATTTTCTCTAGATAGTCTGTCAATGCTAGTAGGAAATCTAATTGTGAATATTTAACTTACAAATACTTTGCAGGATGAAAACAAAGGCAGTATTTAATTCTGTTCACTCAGATTTTGTACCTTAAATAATATTTTTTGCCCTCTGAAATATTAAATGTTAAATTGCTTTTCTTTCATGTTTTTGGAGTTACCATAAAATGTAGCCACATGAAGTATGTTTTTATTTAGGGAAAAGTGAATCAGTAACATCAATCTAGAAAGAGATCACATAGCAGTAAAAGTGCACCAAATTTGTTTTGAAAGACATCAGGTGAGTGACCTAAATCTTTGTAAACTATCTTAACTGAAAAACATGAATCTCACTTTTTGCCTTTCATAGTATGAATTTCCATTTGTATGTGGGGTCAGTCACAAGCTCCATCCTCCATCGATGATTAGTTCATTACCAGTCACATAGGCAGACTGAAATTACATAAAAAGTAACAATAATTTTAATTAATTTTTCATGGCTATTAAGTACAAGGAAAAACTTTTTCTTTACATTCAAAAAACTGCTTTCTTTTTATACAAACACTTTCTGTTACAAAAACATCTGAATAAACAGAATATAAACAAACTTAGAAAAGGAAGCCTTTCTGCTAAGTTAGGGGACTGTAGCAAAAGTTTTATCAGAGGCATTAAGATGAGAATGCATCCTGAGTGTACAGCTGAGCAGAACCCGACCAGGTCAGCCAATAATTATAAGAGAACCTAACGGAAAATTTAGATGCTGCAGAAAGTACAGTAAGGAACTGAGCTGTTGACATTCTTCTCTGTGTGCCAGTACTGAAGCATACTGGAATATTTTGGAAAACTGGAATTCTGTCTAGACACGGTTGAAAACTCTATAGCCAGACTGGGGAAAAAAGTAATAAATTAGTAGCTTTTTAGATATACTAAAGCTAAGATGAAAATGAGAAACAGGTTACTGACAGATAGCAACATTAAGACTGAATTAATTCCATTAAAGTATTTTATTACGCTCTGTAGGGCTGCTGGACAAGTCCAGAGGAATCTAGTCCAAATTTAGATTCATAGTAAGTTTATGGCATCTGAAATAACCTTGCTGTGTGCTCATTAGTGTTGGTGATATTTGTAGTGGTAACTAAGTGTTTGGTCTATAACAACCTCAGCGGGTCTATTGTTTTCCTTCTGCTGAAAGGGCAGGTTCACCCTGAGCATTTGCCTTTTTAGCTAAAGTCTCCAGCAGTTCTACACATACGTTTGCTCTTGAATAGTGAAGGGAGGCGATGACGACTAATTCTGCCTCCTTAAAACACGATCTAGCCATGGTGAAACTTGGAAAAGCAGATAAGCCCATTTCTCCCATCATTCAGAAATCTGGTCAATTTGCTCAGATGACATGAAACCACCAGGCTGTGGTACCAAATACATAATGCCTTAACAATCACTGTCAACATTCAGAGTACTTTTTGTATCACAGGTTGAACTCGGTAAAAGATCATCAGTTTTTTATTTTTGTAATAATCCAACTCAAAGACAGTATAAATCCTCCTAAAACAAATTCTTTCTGTTGTGATGCAGCAAAGTAGCATGGGATCCTGTTACAGGGAATTTTAATCATTCCATACTTACTTCATCAGAGGCCAAGTACACAAAGAGATGGGCCACTTCTTCAGCGGTAGCCATCCTACCAGTCTTCTGTCTGTCCAGAAAGTCTTTCAATGCCTAGATATACAAGAGCATTTAGTATATTAAAAAACCCCAAACAATTATTTTAATACAATTAGATTGACGTGTAGAAAATAATACTGGAAACAGGCCATGAGTCATTACTTCCATTAGTAGGAAGGAATTTATGCTAGAAAAAGAAATTGCAAGATTAACAGTGGTATGAATTTCAGATTGAAAAATACTAGGAGACTGGACCTAAATCTCTGGTTCCAGAGTAAAGCCAATCAAGGCCTCCTTCCCTTTGATGGTGGATATTCCCAGGCCCTTCAATTGAAGGCTCACAGTTTTCTACTCAGTATGGTTAAGGATCCCAAATAATTTTGAAACACATGGTCCAGAATGCCCTTTCTGTCATGGTTTTGCACTAGTTTGTGACCTCCACATGCCAAAGTAGAAAACATCTCCGCTTTTGCACTAGATACTGTAACCAATGATTGCAAATACTTCCATTAGATGACAGACCCTTTGTATTCACTGATCAATAGTATCCTTCTGAGGCATTTTAAGACTTCTGTCTTGACTACAAACTGACCAAACTATCACAAAGAGACACTACTGTTATGTTGTCACTGGTACTCTGAAATAGGGGACAATCTTGAATCTGGGTAGAAATGCTGCTTTTTTAATTCTGGGAGGGAGTTAAATGTATGTACGCATGCACATGATCAAACTAATAAACTGCTTTCTCACCTGTTCTGGGTTAGGCCGGGCTTGGATTCTTTCCTGTAAAGATGGTGTGTCAACAGTTCCTAAGCAAAATTTTAAATTCAATGTTAAAAATCAACTGCATCAACAATCATGACAAAAAATGCAGTTCATTGGTTCTGTTTGTATGTCTTAACACTTATATGTAACTTCATAATATGATTGAGGGGAAAGACTGCAAAACTGTCAACATAGCATAGGACTCTAAATTTCAATAGAAGGCAAGACTTTTGAGAATTAGATTCAAGTACTTTTCAGATGGTTGAACAATGGCTAGCCTGTTAGCTAGCCCTTGCCTGTTTCTAACTTCCAGACTATGTATTTGAAAATAATGTATATAATAAACCCACGTGCTGGGTTAACAGACTAAACATACAGCTTTACTATAAAAGTAACAGCTTTTCTGTTTTAAATCTCAGAAGCATTTCAAGCACGTCCTGTTCTTTTTGATTGCTGGTAACTTTAGTTGCCACTTGCAAGTCTACTCTTTGTTAATAATATCAAACTAAATCAGGCATTCTAGCATCTGCTCCTAGTTTACAAAATAATGTAAGGATACTTACCAGGACACACGCAGTTACATCTGATGCCTTGTTCAATGAAATCAGCAGCCACAGACTTTGTTAGACCAATAACCGCTGCCTTTGAAGTACTATATACACATCTGTTCACAACTCCTAACAGAAGGTCAGTGTGAAAGGAGCGTAGAAACATATTAAAAAAAAAAAGAAAAAAAAAAGAGAGACCCAAGTTCGTTTGATATGCACCTGCTTCTGGACTCCAGCAATTCCTGTAGCACCTGTAGTCTCTCCATAAGGGCTAACTAGAATGCTGACTGCCAGAATTCTACTCAGGCACGCACCAGAGCAAAGCATACGATCTTTTGATAGTTTAAGTTTGGGGAGTAGCCTAGAAAAGTTAACAAAGCAACCAAAGATATAGGAACAGCAGAGACCCATCTATTAGTCACCACCAGGTTTCCTTGGGAAGCACCGCTACAGTGCTTACCTAACTCATTTATTCATTGTTTCTCTGAAGAACGTATGTAGCAAGATATCACTGGCAGTAATGCCTTTTTAGTTAACACAAACCGGTAAAAAAGGTGCCAAAAAAGTTCAGGACAGATTCAAAAGCTCAAAGGCAAGGATCTTAGTGTTTCTGCAATTTTCCATCTGTGTCCTCGCATGTATGTATGAGTTGATGTGTTCACTTTTTTTTAATTGCACCTCTCCACAGGATCAGCAATGTCCTCTAAATTCAATGCTGTGCAATATTTATTTTGCATTTCCATAATTTTAAAGATTTATATAAGGAACTCTCTAGCAAGCTACTGACCTTTAATGCTGGATGCCACAGAAGACATATTTATAATATTTCCAGATTTCTGTTTAAGCATCTGCAAAAGAATACTTACGTCATTCAAATGCAAACTACTTTGTTCTCTGCAGGTCCAGCAAAATAGCCCGTAACAACCTGAAGAACAGCCCTACATGCAATTGATATGCAGCCTACCAAAGCTCAATTGGCACGAATAGGTGCTTATCGCTTTTTGGTCTATTGACTGTAGTAGTAAAACAATCTGAAATTTTCACTAGGTTCTCCTAAGTCATCCCAGGGGTGAAGAGGTGAAGGCTGTGACAGGAAAGGATTTTTTTCCTAGATAGCCATCTCTGAATCACTGTCCTCTTGTCACCACAGTAAGTTACTCTGCATAGACATCTGTTCATGCCATCTACCAATGCACTTCATTGCTTTGGAGAAGACTAAAACACAGCTTTCTAGCATCTTTGAGTTGTAGCTAAAATTTCTTTAAGTTATAACCTTTTTAGGCATCTCAAAACATCTTTGAAAATTAAGATCAGCTAAAAAAAAACCCCAACAAACAAGCCAAACAAAAAAGGACTGGAACAACACTGAAAAGAGTAGTTGTCATCCAGTCGTGGTCACAGCTTCCTCTTCTGGCCTTTGCATTTACAGAAATACAAACACCTTATTCAGTCCACAAAGTTTTGTAGTCCTGAAGCCAGTTACTATGTCAAATGCAAGTGTCCTCAAGCTGCTACGCTAATTGGATTGTTGTTCTGATACAACCAGCATGTTAGGATCAGTGGCACTGAATTGCTTCACAAGATAGTTTCCAGATTTGCATAAGGTTAATATTAATATACATATTTTATAAATATTTTGTAGCAGTAGTATTGTTCAGCTGTGTGCTATAGTATAACACAGTAACACTGTATTGCAATGGCTCCCTCACTGCTCTGCATTTGAAGGATTTTAGTTACAAATTACATAGGGTAAAACCCCTGAATTAATCTTCTGTACCGCAACCTTTAGATAAATTTCCTGCTTGGAGGATTACACAGTGCAGAGAATGTTTTAGAGTAGGATTGCTATAATCTAAGGGCCTCCCCTATACAAAGCGGCATACTTGCCTTTTTATCTCAAACCCCATGCTGTCACGGTGGCATCAACTTAGTCCTCACACACTTTGAACAAAACCCAGCAGAGACTAAAAATCATGAGCAACCAAGCCTTGCCTTCGGAAGGAATGTCTTGATCATTAGATACATGCTGCGAACATTGAGGTTCATAGTGAAGTTCCAGTCTTGCTCTTCACACTCCAGAATGGTTCCATGATGAACAAACCTAGAATAAGCGCATGAAGTGAATTACTGTCAGCGATGTACATTTCTGTGACTTTTTACGCATATTTTTTCATTGATATTTTGTAATAGCTAACCCTTCCAACCTTGAAAAGAAGGGACAAGAGCTCTTTTGAAGAAAGCAAGCAATACTATATTTCTTCTGATGAGGATCAGAGAGACAAGACAGATCTGATATGTGCAAAGAAATGTTTGGTAATCGGGAAACTGAAAAAAAAAAAAAAAAAAGAGCACTGGCGGACCATCAGCTTTGCTCACTGTTGTGCCAGGAGGGCCAAAACCATCATTATAAGGCACCCATAGAGGAAGGAAAACAAATTCCAGAGCCATTCTATCTTGGCCTGGGTTACACAGCTATGCAGAAAGAGTTGAGTGTTGATGAAAACACATGCAAGATCATATTAAACATATAAAAATGTATTAAAATAAAACAAATAAAATGCACTTAAGTAAAAGATACTGCTTCTGGAGGACAGGTAAAACTGGAAAAAAAAAGTAGGATAAAAGCTGGTTACCCTGCAATGTTACAGAGGACATCAATTCTTTCTATGTCCTTGGCCAGATTTTCTATCTGCTCCTTTTTGGTGACATCCAGAACCCGTATTTGAATGCCTAGAAAAACATGGTATTCATTTCAGTGTATATACCTAAGGAACAGCAGTTTATTTTTCTGAAGCGCCGAGGACTGCATCTATGGCTCAAGTCAGTGGCTTGCCAGGATCAGTCCCCTCTCCATGGTTCACCACGACATAGAGACTCACTGAGCGAGAGCTATTCTTGATGATTAAATTAGTGCAATAGTTAAACCAGGACAGCAATAGACAGCATAGCATGCTATTTAAGATTTCAGAAGGGAATTAAAAAAAGATCAACTGATTTGCTTGTCATACAGCATCACACAAACAGATAAGCTAGTGTCATTTACCATAAAAACATTTCAAATAAATTTGAATTCCACAGTTCTCTCAAACTGAAGAATTACAGAGCTTATATAATCATAACAAGCTTTCATGCCCACTATTATAGAATAATAATTAACTGAAACTAGTTACACATCTCGCGTATACTCACAGTCACATTACATGTCATCTATCCATGTGTAGTTGAGGATATGATGAATCAGCTTTATACCATTTAATTAATGAGAAAAAGTGATTTTGCATAAGTAAAAAACTTAGATAACCTGGAATGATGTGATAGCCACGATAACAGAAATGAAGAGGAAGTGTAACAAATTGATGGCTTCTATCACAAAGGTTAGTTGAAAAATATGATGCTTATATTTTTGCAATTATTTGTTTATAATCAAACAGAAGAGGGCTGAAAACACGTTACTTTTCACTAAAAGCTTCTATATATTTCAGCTTCTGGCAGCTGTCACTGTCAATGCTTATAGCACCGGCTGTGCCTGTGCCATACCTTCAAGAAAGCCACTAATAACAGAAAAAAACCCCAACCCACAAGCAAAAAACTAACCCTTCTATTTTATTCAGAGAAGTTATCTCTGAAAGACTGAGAAACATAATTACTGCAAAACGAGGTCAGGCTTAACTCTTCCAAATGCTTTTCAATAGAATCAGCCCCTCCAACAGAACTCTAATAGAACTGCTTTAGGGCCAATCACAGCTGTGCCATCCCCTGGACAGAAGCAAAAAGAGCAAAGTAAAAGAGTTACTCTTCCAGATGAGCTGTAATATGATATGATGCAATCTACATGTTATTTTATCCCATTATACTTAAGTAGCACCCAGTAATCTAACACAACTAGCTTCTCTCACCCACGTCAAGGCTGAATGCTTACTATGGAATAGGCATACCTCATGATACACCTGCACCCTCGCTCCATGCTGTGTGTAAAGATTGAGCTGTGCCCCCTTCTCAAATACATGAATTTTTCATCCAAAGGAAACCTGGATGAGTGGAAAAGATGGATGTAGGTGTACTCCAGGCTGTACTGCAGTAGTTCCCTTAGTGGGTACAAATAGGCTCCCTGGGCACTAAGACTTGCTGCTGATCACCCTTTTGCCACAGCCTGGTCACAGCATATCCTGCATCTCAGATGAAGGGACATCTAGTGGAGGACACACTTGTGCCCCAAAACATTTTTTTTGTTTGCTTGTTTATTTTACAATTTAGTCATGTGTAACTAGTGACACACAGTCTAATAAATGTCTACAACTACCTATTGAGAGACTGTAGAGAAGACAGAGCCAGACTTCTCAGAGGCCCGCAGTGGAAGGATGAAAGGCAACAGAAAGAAGTTGGAATATGGGAAAGTCTGACTGAACATAAGGTGTGTTTGGGGTTTCATGGGGTTTGTATGTTTGCTTGGGGGTGTGTGTTTGTTTTTTAAATATCATTATTATTTTAAAATCACAAGGGCAGTTGCACTGGAACAGGGGCCTACAGAGGTTGTTGAGGAAATTGCATCCTTGGAGATGTTCAGAACTTGACTCAACACAGCCCTGAGCAACCTGCTGTAGCCAGAGGCACTTTGAGCAGTATGCAGGACTAAATGGCCTCCAGAGGTCTCATCCAGTATACACGATTCTATGAGAGACTGTAAAGCTGGCTGTGAAGCATCCGAGTGATGTCTAAATTATGGGAGAATTCAATTTGAAATGGATAAAAACCTGTTTCTTTTGAAGCCAAACCGACAAGTCCATGAACAGGCTTTATATGCCTTAGTTAAATGATACAGACACTTTTGAAGAGATTTGTGTATAACGATGCAATTAGATTACAGACTGGTGATTAGCATCAGCACTCGAATTACCTCTCCTGGATAAAATTCAAAGACCACAATGTGCCAAGCCTTGATGAATTATAGCTTAACTAATTGTGTGTCAAAGGGACAGAAATGGCTCTGAGTATATGGAAAATTACACCTCTTTAGTTGTGAACACACCAGCAGAAGGAAAAAAATGCACAGTTCAAAACATAACACTTTTCTAAACACCCTCAGAATGAACCTGGAAAGTACTAAAGTTCCTAAAGAATTACAGAGGGATTGCTTGTGGTGAGCTCCAGTCAGTAGAGACTCTAAAAGCTCACTCTAAAAGCTGTGCCAGAAAAAATTGGTTTTGCATATTTGACTGTCACGCTGTAATAGGAATTCATTAAATCCACTGCTTTCCATCAAATTAAGCTGGGGGCATTTTCAGTTGTCAAAGACATCCAAGTCTTATTTTTTACTTCAAGATTGAAAAAATAAATTTTTAACGTCATGTCCCACACTTGTGTCATGATTAAGAAACACAGCTAGGTAAAACCTGCTCCTTGAAGGATGTTCCTGTGGTATCAGTAAGAAAGCAACTTTCAGGCCTGAGCATTTGTACAAACAGAATAGGCTTATCTAGTGTTTGTGGAATTAGTTTCTGAAGGCATACGAATTCTCCTAGACAGCTATCCTTTTAATGCATTCCTTAGTAAGTACAGACCATGGAAACGCAAGACACTAAACATACTTTTTGTATAGCTGGATATTACTTCTTGTGATCAGAGAAAAGCATTCCATGCCTTTTAGAGTGATATGTTTGACAATTAGCCGAGTGATCTCAAAAGGTAATTGAAATGGGTGCTATTCTGGGCGGCAGAAATCAACTGCTTCTGTCACACAAGAATCTCAAAGTTGTTCCACATGCCTGGAATAATGTTCTGTCCGATGCACTGATATTGCAGTATTTTACATACTAAATCTCTGCTATTCCACACCACAGAAAGCAGAGCCAACATCTAAAGAATCAGTCTGGATATTTTCCTTTTTTTTTTTTTCCCCTGGCCTTTTGAAGTGTGCCCTATCCTCAAATTATGTTTCAGTCAATCTACAACAAAACTCGCGAATGCTGAACTAATGCCTACTGTAGGCCATTTACCTGGATATTTTTCCAGTTCTTGCAGCTTAGACTCATTGATGTCTGTAGCAATGACTTTGGCTCCTTCTTTAGCAAAAGCCTGAAGAGTACAAGTAGGAAAAGCAGTTTAGAGTTAGATATTCCAGATCTTACCAGAAATAAAATCTATTTTCTTCTTGTTTCCTTTTTGGCTTGAAATAAAAGTTGGCTGAAGGCAGTTGACCTTTCACTTTTCCTTCTGGGCATGTCAGAAGGTAATGGCCATCAATTACCACACATCCTGCAGACAGCTATGCAACTGTAATTGATATAAGACAGATTTAAGATCTTTTCCTTAAAGTAAGGAATGTATGAGAACAGTAACCACACTAAGACAACTGGTATTATTATTGCCCTTATTAGCTGCGGGTGCACTACCAGGCACATTACAAGCACGTAGGGCTAGAATTGTCTGTATTGTTGGATTTAAATGAAGTTATGGGATTTGACAGGTAAAGGCACGAGTCATAAAAAAGGAATGGTGCTATGTAAACTTTAAGAAAATCCTCTGCATCCAAATCATTGGAATAAAGCAACATTAAAAGAAGGATAACTTTGACACTTCACTAGAGATATTCCCTCATTCTTGATGCTCCCCTCAAAACCTGTTTTCTCTGCACTGTAACGATTGATAAATCAACAGCTATGCCAACAAAGTAACCTCCATGTCAAAAGTATCCTGACATCTCAGACTGTAGCCCCTAATCTTTAAAATAAGTGTCTCAAGTGCAGCTTAAGAGGACAGTGGCATCAAACATGCCAGCCTTCCATGGCTTGTTGCGTATTTAAAAAGTGAAATCATCAGGAAAATTACCTACTCCTTTGACTGAGTCTTTTAAAGTAAGTGCCATGATCAGCAGTTTTCTGCATTCTTAACTGTATGCATACGAAACTAACTAGTGTGGCAAAAATCCTACTTACAGGAGCTTTTCCTGGCTCATTGATTGCATTACCGAGATACTGAGATAGCTCTATTACTTTCACTATCTGCTGTGGAAGAAGGAAATAGCAGGGGAAGAACAAGTCAAAAGGAATTAAAAGTTAACCAGAGAGTTAATACATATGTTGAATTCTGTTTCAAAGTAATTAAATAAAATTTGTAAAGGATTTCTCACAGTTGCTCATTGTGAAGAACGTTGCAGCTGTGCTGTTAGTATCATGTAGACTTAGTTGCACCATGTATTAACGTAGATAAAACATCTTGGCTCTACTGTAGGGGATCTTTGCAGTGTTCAGCCTTACAACAGGAAATACTCCATCTATCCTCCTTATCTTCTCCCACAACAATGAAAGGTACAGACAGTACAACCATATATTGTTGGAAAAGCAGATCTCGCCCTTATCCTTGCCTAACGTCACCCCTCAGAGCTGAAGACTTTCAGAAATTCAAACAGCACAAAGCATGGATGATACAGTACAGTGACTATGTTATTCCCTGAGTTTTTCGGTGAGTAGTTTTGGCTTCATCTGTGGTTTACTAATTCAGGAACTTGTTTGGTGCAGGTGTCATTGGACAAGCCTGCATTAGAGACCCAGCCTCAGGTACAGAAGAACAAACATTTTCCAACTCACTACAGCAGCTGCTCGTCCAATGCCCTGCGCTGCTGCAGACAGCAGAATGATCTTCCCATCAAGCCGACCCATGCTGCTGACCTGTGCGGACAGAAGATGTCACAGAAGCTTTAACAAAAAGATGAGCCAGGAATGCTCCCTGCAAATCACAAGCAAATGCATTCCAAAAACTAGACATGATTCAGAGTACCTCTGACATCAAATCATATCACAGATTGTCCTTTTTAGCTCTGATGTGACCCCGAGTCATCCAGGTTCTGAGGGGGGCACTACCTGAACCTTTTTTTTTCTCCATAAGTGAAGACCTCAAAAAGATCAAAAGGTATGTGAGCTCAAAAGCCAATCTTTATTATAATAGAAACCGGACTTTAGTTTTCCTTAGAAAAAAAAAAGTCAAGGTGAAAAACAGAAGTGCAATAGTTTGTAATTTAGTGTTTCCACTGTTCATTGTGTTCTTAGAAAGCACGTCTATCTTCTATTCCTCTCAAACTACAAACTCATCAGCTTCCTAGATTGCAATAAATCCCACACAATACCCTGGCCTTGGTGTCTGCTCTGCATTGTCTTAGGCATCTTCCAGCCCAGCAGACTCCCAGCTCCAACAAGACAGGAGGGTGGGGGAAAGAAGCTCTGTCCTGTCTCACCTCTCTTCGCGTTGCTTGCTCTCAGGGAACCGCTGAGCACGCCTGGGGCCAGCAGTGGGGAACCTTTAGGAGGTTCCACCTTACTCAATGCGTAGCAGCCAAAAAGCAGAACGTAGCCCTCTTCTCTTCTGCCCAAGTACACGCTTCCAACTGCTGCATTATGTTTAAAGAAATACAGCATGTAAAGTTACAAACAAGTAAAAGCAAACGCCATCCTCCCACTCCTATGGATTTTTAGTTATTTAAGGAGTAAACTACTTAATAGGGTGTTTCAAAGAACTGCCTAAAAAGTAAGGTCACTGTGTTCCAGTCAAAGTGCAATATCTGGTGTTTGTTAACTGGGTTCCCAAGAAGCAAAACTTCCTGCACTTTTATAATCCACAGAGCAAAATTTGTTTATGTAACTATGAGTGTAGAAAGGTGTCCTGAGAACCCGAAGTCTTTAAATATATACATGAATCCAACATACCGAGTACTTCACTGAGAAGTTAAAGATGCCATAATTTCCCCTAGGTTGGCAGCCAATGCTGTCATCTAAAGATGCTCAAATCCGTGCTGTGATTCAGATTACTGAGTTGAATTTAATGTCCTACATCTTAAACCAGATTATTATTTTCTCTGATTTTGACCAGAAATTTTGTTTTTTCAGCAGTTTTTGCTGGCAAAAGTTGCAGCAAAACCCTGAAGGTTACAGGTGAAAAAAAAAAAAAGTCAGACTTCTCATGAGGCAATTTAAGTGAAAAATTCTTTCCGTTCTAATATGAAAAACATTATCCCTTTTGATTTAAAATCAGACTGAGTTACAGACCACGTTTCAAGACATTGAAATGTTTCACTATAGGTTTTACTCCCCCTCAATTGGGACACACACCAAGAAAGAAACAAAGCACAAACCAAAAGACCAGTCTCCTAAGCAAACAGTAACCGAGATGCACCTTTCAAATTAGGGGAAAGCACAATACCTTCAAATCACTTTTTAGGTTGGTGAGTAAAAAGACGTTTCTGGATGCCTCTGATGGTTGGCTATATAAGGCTATATGAGACTGGGCCTGTCGTAGCATAACCTTTTTGCATTGACAGGAGAAAAATATGAAGTTAAGCAAGAACAATGAGATTACACACACAACTAGGTTGCACTGTCTCTCTAATGTACTGAGCTTTCAAAAAATGCAACTCCTCAAACACAAAATTCTGGGAAAGGTTTTATTAACTGTAGCAAGTCCTGAGTATCTCAACAATGAGCTCAAAGCGCTCACTCCAGGCAGAGGAAGCTCTTATTCTTTATTGTCACCTACATCTTTTCAGTGGAAAAACCTGATTAGTCCAAGTACTTCCCCAAATCACCTTAACGCTTTGGAAGCAAAATGCACTATGAATACATTTTTTCAATCTAACAACCAGTTTTTATGAATGTTTGCCACACCGATTCTATGAAGCATTTAAAAATTAATATTAATATTGTCACTCACCGAGAGATCTCAAACAGCTTTTTGTGTTTACTGACCTTCGTACAAAAGGAAGTTTTATACTTTCTTTGCTGTGCTTGTGGGATTTGTAGTCTGACTGGTAAGTTTCTCTGTATGAACGTAATTTCCTGTCGAAACATTGAGATGCTGCCATCTAGCGAAACTCAAGATTTTAAAAGTTTGGTTTTGTCCTGCACAGGAAGGACAAAAAAAGGATCACCAGCACTAGCTGTGCATTCTCCCTAAGGAAATCACGAAATCAACAGGATTCCCACCAAAAAGGCCACAAACATGTTTTTCCCAGGCAATCTCTCTTTAACAATATAAGCTATCAAATTCAAAACTAGGACAATGCTTGAATACTTGCATGATGTATTTTGTTCTTTTCTGTTGTTTTTTCTTTTTTTTTTTTTGGTTAAACTGGTGATTTACCAACTTACCTTTTCTTTTTGTAACTAGTGGTTTAACTTACATTTGTAAAGGCAGAGTTAATGTCATCAGACTGGAAAATTCTAGGACAAATTAGTTACGAGCTCATACCAGACCTATCCTGATAGCATGCTTTAAGAATTTGGAGTCTTGCCTGAGCTTCATTGGGCACGTTTTCCTCAGAAAAGACATTTCTGTGGGTAGACTGGGACACACGTACACAAAGTTCATTAATATTAATTTGATCTTGTCTTTCTGCTAAGCTATGACAGTTTTCTAAGACTTTGTAAATCAGCTCCCCATTAAACAAAATCCTTAAGGAATAGGTTTTCTAAAAGCATTTATCCTTCTGTCCCTAATCTTTTGTGTACTGAATTCAGACACAGACCTGTTGCAATGGGTTCCTGTTTTTCAGCTCAATCACCAGAAAAGTCTCCAAATCTGGAAATGTCCCAAGCAAGCAATAACTAACAAAAAACCCCTTGAAATTTTATATAAAAGAGGTAGATCTATATACATCTTGTTCCCCCTTCTTCTGGAAGGAAAAAGTCAGTTTAATTCATTTATTAGAACAGCAAAATGGAGGAAATAAAAAAAAAAAGCTGGTAGCCAAAGAAAGTATCTTTCAACCACAGTGGGAAACTGAAAACAAACCAACCAACACCAGACAACCCCCCAGCAAACCAATGCCAAAACAAAACAAAACCGCACCGCAAAAACACCGGCAATTCACACTTATCACTGTCAGGAAATAAATTACTCCTACATATCTATGGCTGTGGGAGGAGAGGAGACAGTGCAGTGCTGAACTTGGTGATCGTATTTAGAACCTGTGTATTTTTGGCTGGCAATATCCTTAAAGTCTTCCCAAAATACGTTCCAGGTCAGAGATCTAGATACTCAACAATTTCTTAGTAGTTACAGTAGTTAGCAGAGTTTTCAGCTATTCAAGGTAAAAAGATAGTTCGTTCTTTAAAAGAGAGTAGATTCTTTAATAAAGAATCCTTCTGCAGAGTGGGATCTGGGAGTTCTGGTGGACAAGTTGACCGTGAGCCAGCAATGTGCCCTTGTGGCCAAGAAGGCCAACCGTCTCCTGGGGTGCATTAAAAAGAGTGTGGCCAACAGGTCAAGAGGGAGGTCATCTTCTCCCCCTACTCTGCTCTGGTGAGGTTGCACCTGCAATACTGTGTCCAGTTCTGGGCTCCCCAGTTCAAAAAAGACAGGGAAATGCTGGAGAGAGTCCAGCTGAGGGCTAAGATGATCAAGGGACTGGAGCACCTCTCTTATGAGGAAAGGCTGAGAGACCTGGCTCTGTTCAGCCTAGAGAAGACTGAGAGGGGATCTCATCAATGCTTGTAAATATCTAAAGGGCAGGTGGCAAGAGGAGGGGGCCAAACTGTTCAGTGGTTCTCAGCAACAGGACAAGGGGCAACAGGCACAAACTGGAACACAGGTAACGCTGCCTTCAACAGGAAGAAAAGAATTCTTTACTTTGAGGGTGACAGTGCACTGGGACAGGCTGGCCAGAGAGGCTGCAGAGTCTCCGTCTCTGGAGATATTCAAAACGCGCCTGGATGTGTTCCTGTCCAACCTGGTCTAGGTGAACCTGCTTGGACAGGGTAGTTGGAGTAGTCCCTTCCAAACCCTACCATTCTGCAATTCTGTGATCTCTGAAGTACCTTCATCAGGTAAATAATCCTTGATTGACTCTTCCAGATCCAGTAACTGCTGAATGTCCAGGAACAGGTCAATGCAATCATTTGCTTACCAGTTTGGGTAACCCAAAACAGAGTACTTAAGAGATCATTTAGAGCTTTATGCCTATAAAATAAGGATAACGCTTTCGATGCAAGTATCTTTGTTAGGTATGACTTCCTCATCTCATGATGATTTAATTAACAGAGTTGATCTCAGGTTTTGAGTGCCAAGTTTCTATTTAATTGGCAGTGGAGAGCATGTGGGGAAGAAATGGAGGAGACTTCATCTTTTAGACTTCAAACATCTCCTGACAGGGAAAGATTCCGTTAGAAAGAAGAATTAAACAAAAACATCAATGACAGACTTGTGCAACAGTAAACTTCTGCATAAAGTAATTATTGCCAAAAGTTATTCGTAACACAGACAAGAAACATAATAATGAAGGGAACAGTGAGATTACTATAGGAAACAGTCTTTGGACACTGAATATTGTAATCAACAACCTAAATCATAGCAAAAGTGAAGCGACCAGCAAAAATATTTTTAAATATTTAGCATATTAAAGTTTATTGTCAAAACAAACCTTCTTATACAAAACAGAAAAAAAAAGGTCTCACAATGCAAATAAGCAGGCTAGTAATATAGTCTTGCAGCCCTGATTGTCCAGTTTATTTTCAATTCACTAGAGTAGCAGAAAAGTGTCAGGTCCCTTGCTTACTATTAAAAAAAATTCCAATACCCAACTATGGTATAAAAACCATATGCTGGGAAACAAGTATAGTTCTTTCCAACTCAACAGCACTCAGAACATACAAATATCAACCACTCAGAGGGCTGTTTTAGGAATGATAGAATAAAAAGTTTAAGTTTGAGAAGTTTCACAGTAGATTAGTTTGCAATCCAATCCTGTTTCCATTTTTTTCTTCAGTACATTGGCTTTTCTTTCTTTGCCATCCAAAAAAACCCCCCACCAAAGTAGAACATCACCAGATCAGAAGGTTGTGGGCAACATGACTGCTTTTCCACTTTTGTTCTTGTATTCTAGCTTTTCCAATTGCGGGAAGTAGCAACTCCAAGACAGCAAGGGATTTACATGCCACTGAAGCTCTTCCCACAATTTGTGGAAGAGGCTGATGGCTTCTGATCTGAAGCAATTATCTTTCGTATATGCAGATTCTGGCTGTAGCCACTGCAAAGGCAGCTTACAGCAGAGCACCTTCATTGGGTGATGCAATCAGGGGCTTTCTCTCTCTCTGAAGTTCCAAACCAGTGCTTAAGTTGTTCTTCTGTGGGCTGTACTCCTGCAGGTTGTGTATCTATACAGAAGACAAGCAGATTAAAGTAACACTTAAACTTTCCCAGTTAGACAAGCAGTAGTAATACAGCAATTTAATCTTGACTAGCGTTTTAAGTGTCAGCTATCAAAGGTTGCCTCTGAGGAGCTTTGTGTTGTGAGGAAGTCTGCACTATTACCAAGTTGGTCATCATAAGAAACAGCAACGAGTCATATTCTTTCAGAAGTCTGCCATTAATAACTTGAAAACTGGTTAACTCTTCAATGTGTCTGCTGGGGGCCTTCTGGAAGTTTTTATAAGCAAGTGTGATTTTTTCTAAGCAAGTGTGATGAGGGCAGCAGCACTAATATGCCAGCATAGATCACTAGGAGGTTTCCCCAGAAGTCAGCAGGCCAGATATAAGAAGTCCTGAGTAGGGCTGAGGAGCAGAAGTTATACAAACAGCTAGAGCCAGGCAGATTCAACATCAAAGACTAAAGTCTGCCATCTTAAAGACGTTTAGAAAAAAAGTTAACCATCAGTTAACTTTGAATAGTTTTGCCAGAAGTCTGTGCTTAACCAATGTAAAAGTTCAGAAGCCAAACATTTTAGAGCATCAGCTCTCTTGTAATGATACTCTGCTAATTCACTTTTTAAAGTCATCAACACTTCCACTGCAGCAAAAGAAAAAAAGCTGGTATAATCTTCAGGTGATGAAGGACTCATTTAAGTATCTAGGGTCTGTAGAGCATATATAAGCTTCACAGCTGCAGCTAGTCAGCCCTTTAACAGTCAGCTGACTAACCATTCAAGAAAATTGTGTTATTGTGGAAGTTTCAGGTCTGAATAGAGAAAATACAGAGCACTTAGCCTCAACTCACAGATCACCCCTTATATTTTGCCTCTCAAAATCTTTATAGGACAAAACCACTGCATTACGTACCTGTTAGTATATCCAAGCTGGAAATATCAAAGAAATTTGTTGCACGAGTCAGTGGCTTTGGTATGTTCTGAGCCACAGTTTCCTGAGAAACAGGTTCCTTGGAGGGTGAAGGCGTTTGCTCTTTAAGGGAATACGACGCTGTCTTCCTTGGAGACCTTGGTACTGTATCTCGAGTGATTTCTCTTGAGGATCGTTCTTTCCATTTTAGTGCTCTTTCTTTCCATTTTCTAAGTTCCTCTTTCAGTTGAAGCTCATTACTGATAAGAGAAAGAACACCCAAAATTTAATTAAGGAGAATTTAAAGTAGTTCCTTTTAATAAGGAAAACCTCCTGACAACAGACATTTCCTGTATCTTCAGACAACATGCCACAGACATGGCAATGCAGGGCCGTATCTATGTATCTTGCTTTCAGAGGCCCAATTATTTTTTTGGTTAAGCTAAAATTCCTTCCAACATACAATTTCAATCTATCTTCTATCATTTAATAAATTCTTATGAGAAAGCATTTTCAATTTCAAAAGTCATAGATAGATATAAACAATAAATCACAAGCTTTAAACAAACTTTTTTTATGAGAAAGAATCAGGCAAATCTAGAATTAATAATTACTCACTTCTATAGGTCTCCCAGAAAGAAGCTAAAATGACATACATAGTTAAAGAGCAACAAATGATTTGACATGTTGCTGATCAGCTTTCTACTTACCTTTGTAGAAGGTCATTTTGTTTCTTCAGGTGCAAGTTCTCTTTCTGCAGCTTAGCTTGTTCAGATTTTAGAACAAGTATTTGTGTGCTCTGCACAATACCACTGCCACCACCACAAGTAAGGGGGATTTGGGATTGCTGAGGAGCTTCTTTTTTCAGCACTGGTAGGAAACAGTTTTATACCGACGTGTGCATTATTTGGACAGTGCTTAAAACCAAGTCAATATATTTTTTAGCCTATTCCTTCCTATGGGTCTTACTTGCAAGACCTTACTAGGTTACAAGTGCCATTACAACAGCTATTCTTTTTTATACACAAACACATGTCCCAGTATTCACACTGACAGGGAGATATTAAGAAACTTAAGAATGTCTTCATTTGGCCATTTAGACTTAAATAGTTATAGTTTCAGGTATGTCATAATTATAATTAGAATTAGCTATTCACATGCAAAGTCAGCCCAGGAAAAAATGGCAACATGAGCTACTACAACTGCAGATTACCCCACCACAAGCGCAAACATGGCTAGAGAGATAAATACAAGAACTACTGTGATTCTAATGCAATGTATGCACAGCTAACATTTTACTTCCCATTTCATCTTCCAAAACACCCAATCCTCCTCATACCCTTTGAGGTAAAAGACCTGCATCTCAATCTGGACTTTAACCATATAAGATTAAAACTTAATGTTTAGCATGAAGGAGTCCCATATATTTATCTTGAATTTACCAGTAACATCTTGGTCTTGCTGTGCTCTTCTAAGTTCTTCTTTTAGCTTTCTTAACTGTTGTTCTTTGTGTTCTGCAAGAGCCTTATAATTAGCAAGTCTATATTGTGCAGGAACAGAAATAAAAAAAAAAGAAATCCTCAGTTTAATAGTTATTACAGTTTCAGGACGGCTAGTTTGATTTCCAAATGAGCTATCAAATAGAAACACACCCAAGTTAGATAAGTAAAAATACATAAACATGACTGTCAGTTAGATTTTAGGTAAAGTGCAGAAAACCAAAAGTTGGACTAGAATTAATCTCTGTGTATCCCTCCTCTCCAGTGAACCAGAGAGTGATTTCAATTACTGCTTTCCCCTCACTTTCTTTTGGCAGAACAGTTATTTCCATTTATGGCCGAACAGGGGTTGGTTGAGAAATTTTGGTGGGTGTATTGGGAAGCAGTTTTGTAATCAACCTGAGATGCATATGGTTTTTTATTTTCTCTAGAATCTAGCTACAATAAAAACCTAGGACACCTAAAGCTGAATGCTCACTTCTTACTCAGTGGAAAAAAATAGGCAGAATAGTAGAAGCTAAGAACTAAGTAGTTGAAAATTGTAACAAGGTCAAATTTGAACTTACTGCATATCAAAAGAGTTGGATTGTTTCATTCTTTCCATATCATATTTTACCAATTGTGTTTTAAGATGATCAATTTCTTCTTTATACAACTCAGCACCTTTATCTAATTTTACCTGAAAATAAAATAAAAGATTTAGTATGAAGAAAGGCTTGTTACTTAAGGGTTGTTTACTTTATATCTTTACTGTGATCTGGTAGATTCTGCAGGACAAGACTGGGAGCAGAAGTTATTTTTGGAGTAAGAATGCCCACATTACCAACTAGCACTATGGTATTAGTAGGTATCCTGACTGTAGCATATTACATGCAACTGTATTTTAGCAACTTTTGCTGACTTGCAGATATAAGTCTGGGAATTTTGAACTAGCATGCAAATACATTACATAGAAAAACAGCTCATGTTTCAGTTTCAAAATTTGAATTTTTTAGTATGTTTCATAAATGCATCATGTACAAGTGATAGTTTCAGCTTCTAATATCATAACGTGGGTTCTAAATTTTGTCCCTGAAGGCTGCATTGATAGAATGTGAAATTGCACACTAAACAGATGAGTAGAGTGTTTTACTGTAAGAATGCCATACAGAACAATAAATTGACTTTGGAGAGCTCAGTTTCATCTATGGCTGTTCTCAAGCATGCTTGCCCTCTCTGAGATCAGAGAAGAATGAGAAGAGTAAAGTATTTTGCTCATACCTGGAGACTCTGATTCTCTGTTAAGGCAGTTCTAAGGCACTTCTCTGTCTCATTCAGTTTATCTTGCAGTTGGGTGAGCTCACTTGTCTCTGCTTTCATTCTTATCTGTGTTTGTAACTTGTTTATCCTGTCATCCTTCTCTTTGACATTTTTTCCTACTTCATTTATTACATTTTCCAGCTTCTGAATTTTTACTTCCATAGCCTATTGAGATATGTCAATCAGTTATGAGTAGCTATGCCAAGACATAACAGTAACAGCACGTGGTCACATACTTAATAAAAACAATCAAAAAACCCAAACCACACAAAAAAATTTCAACACCATGGGCTCTATGGTAATTCTTGTTGTCTATGCCACTGTTTTGTGTCACCTTTGAGTATTCTGGAATGCTCGAGTCTAAGAAAAAAGAAGTGCTTTGAACAAGGGTAACTGACATCAAAAAACAAGACAGGGAGAAAATGAATCCTCAGTTCATAGGATTAAAGACAGAATTCTTCTTCAGCTTCCAATTTCACACAGGGAATACCATATACTTGAAGGAAGCATCAAGAGTATCATACTATTAAAATCAATACTTCAAGACCAAATGGGAGCATTTCATATGGATTTCTAAGATGACATCTATTTGTGTACAGAAAACAGAGCAATTACAATAATCACATTACAGGCAAGAGCTCAAACTTTCACTTCGGAAATAAAAAAAACACTTAGAAAAAATAAAGTGTGCTCTGGGCCAGTGCATTGTGTAGCACAGATTTACAGTTGCCAATCTTTTTCCTTTTCAGTTTCAAGTACTCTCACTTAGAAAACAAGCATCAAAAGCTTTCTTTAGAAACAAATAACGGTACCTTTATATCTTGTTCTGCAGCCTTTAATTTGTTATGAAGCCTGTAATTTTCTTCTTCTAATGCAAGACTGGCAGAGCCACCAGGAACCAGTTGTTCTTTAAGAGAGTTTAGTTCCTGAAGCAACTCTCCACTTTTCTCTTTTCTCTGTTTCGATTCAACATCAGCATTTTTACAATAATTGGTAGTTCTGGCATCCAGCTCTGAAGAAAGTTGAAGGAGTATCTGAAAGTAAGTAGTGTCATAAGCTTTAAATATTTTTTGAATCAGCCAGAAATAACGTAAGCAAAGAAGCAAGAAGTACATTGGCCTATATTAATTTCACATTCTTGTTTCAGTATCCCCATTGAAGATGCTTGCTATCAGAAACAGAATCACTAACACCCAGAAGTCTGCTTTTATTTCCAGAAGAGGGGGAGGCAGGAAGGGGCACAGGTGATTGCAAGTTTACCAGTACTTACTTACATTAACTCAAACAAACACTAACATTACAGAAACAAAGGAACTATATTGGAAAGATTTCTTCTATGTCAGTAACAGAAACAAACACACTTATTCACAGTTTTGGCTAGAATGTATTCATTGACTAAAGTAAGTGAAACTATTTAAGAGAAAACATGCACATCGGACTATTCTAGAAACCCAGATGATTAACTTGCCAGATAGAGACAAGCTTCACACTTGTCAGGAAATGACAGTGTTATACTAGATTTATTTTTGTTTGGTAAAAGCTTTGATCCACATAATATGTCTGTCAGGGAATTCTTCCAAAAAGCCTGCCAACATTGGGAAATCCTGAAGAAGTCAAGATTGGCTATTGACTCTACAGATGAAGCTTTAAAATAGGCTACACTTAACAGGACAGAACTGAGTCACAGCATTGGGGGAAGTAGGGTGATGAGCTCTTCATAACTCAGAACAATACTAGTCAAAGGAATAGTAGTGTGAACAGACCAGCAACTTCCAGGACACGCTTGTTCAGAAAGCTGTTCCCAACAACTAATCAGAAGATGGTGGATTCCCTCCCATAACCTGTTTGCATAGAAGTGTTCAATAGTTTTAATTGGAGAGATGAAATCTCATGAAATCCTGTTCATGGTGCACTTAACCCTGTAAAACACTTGGTCTTTTTTTTCCCAAAGGGGGCAAGAGGTAAGAAGAAGCAAAGAAAAAGAGAAAGGAAGGCTGAACCACCTCTAGAATAACTTGACTTTCTGAAATTAGAAAAGGTGTGAAAATATGTTACAATTGAGTTTTAAAAATGGCTACAGTAATTTTGATAAAGTTGGCTTGAAGAGAGCAGACAATCTTGACGGCACAAAGCCTGGAGAAAGCAGTCGTATCGAGTTCTGCAAGCAAAGCTATACAACAATTTTTAACGCAGTTTCCAGAATTCAGTCTAATAAACACAAACACACACACACACACACCCTCCCTTTTATTGCCAAGAAAGCCTTTTACAAAGCAAGTTTCCAAGTTTGGATGCACAAGGAAAGAAGTCTTTAAAAATCTTCTAAGTTTTCCTACATCTTACAGTTAAGTATAAACATCGTAAGTGCTGATAATAATGAATAATCTTTAAATAGCCTTTTTTGGTGTTTTGCTTTCAATCAGACTATAGGAATTTACAGAGTGCTTACACAAAACACATTTCTTATTAAAGAAGGTTTAACTTTACCTTTACTTTAGGCGTCCAGAAGTTAATGACTTGCAGAAGCCTTTCGTTATCTTTCTTTAACTGTCCTTTAAGTTCCTCTGCATCACAGAGAGCTCCTGAACAAGCTTCCCAAAACTGTGCTGTTTCTTTTCTAGCACTTTCTTCCTGCTGTAACTCCACCTCTATGCCAAGAAGTTCGCTTTCCATTTCTGACACATCTTTGAGAATACTCTTTAGAAGAGAAGGAATTCAAGTTTAAATATTGCTTTGGTAACTACATGTCTAAGCACACATTTTGCCCTTTTAGCTATCAATATTTGCAGGAAGTCTGTTTTAGCATCCAGTTATTGTATAAAAGGAATTTTGCTATACTTAAGTTACACATTATTGGGAAAGTGAGAAGACAATCTACATTCCTGTGGCAGGTGGGAAGGAGAAAGGAGGAAAAAAATAAATGCATGTTAGTAAAAGTTTATCTCATTGTTTTAAAAGTCATCTTGGTATCAGGCAGTACACATTTTACAGGGCAAATGAGTACATAACATTCCCACTATTTTATAACCTGATACTTTCACTCTGAGCCACCTTATAAAACAGAACCTTCATATTATAGAATCAGTAGCACAAAAATACAAATTTTAACCCCCTCTTAGAAGAGGTCTTGACAGATAAAAGCAATGCCACTAGATTAGCACCACCACATTACCCCATGCTTTAAAATATGCAAATCTTTGTCTGAAAGTTGTTTCAAATGCTACCTCTGCATCCAAGTGCAAACTCTGCAGCACTTCACAGATGTTTATCTCTGGGGAAGATATTTCATTCTGGTTCAAATAAATCTTCCTGAGACACTGAATCTGAGCTCGTAGCTGATCTTGTTTCTTCTTTTCCTCAAGCGATTCCATTGCATACTTGTTAACAGTAGTATGATATTCTCTTTTCTTCAAGCAAACACGACTGAACAGAAACTATTGTAGAAGCATAGGATATATCAGTGAGTATGCTTTAAAATGGTACCCTGCATCCAGCTAAAACTCCATATTTTATAACTCAATCTGTCCACCCTCCTAGTCCATGGGTGTCCAGAACAACTAAAACAAGACTAAGAAAATTAAGTTCACATGTGCTGTATAGCAGTGGTATATAAGATTTTTAGCTGGGTCTGCATTTCTAAATTATTCTATTTTTTGTAGACTCCCAAAAAGGCCAAAAAGTCTAAAAGGCTCTAGACAGCCTTCTATGAATCTAGACTTTGAAAAGCAAAGTATTCTTTGTTGCATTTATTTTTTTAGAATTGTGGAAGGTGCAGATGATCTACAAGAATATCACCATGCTGAGATCACTACTTAAGTTTTAAACATCTTTGACCATGAAAGTTGAAAGGCATCTATAGAAAATGATCTGTGGAAAAAATGAAAAATATAAAAATCTAAAAACCCTAAGTTATGAAATCAGGTTTTTTAGAATACTTGTTAAACTTTTTAGCTAAAGGATATGTATAGAGACAACTACTCCCAAGATCATATCCAGTATTTTTGTATACCAGCCATGAACCTTGCCCTCTCCCCAGGCATGCCCTCCCCCCACAAACAAAAAAAAACCCTTAACATTTCACAGTAAGTAAAGAAACAGAAACAAACTTTATGCAAAAGTACAGTAAACAACATGGTAACAGGAATTGTCTCTCAATCACCCTTAACTTTTTTTTCTTAAAATTTCTTAATTTCTGATAATTCGGCTTCTCCACTGAACTACACATTAGGGAAGGTCTGCAAGGCTATATCAAACTCCTTGGGTAGTTTTGCAGAATAAACACACATCTCCAAGGCATCTTGCATGTCTCCTTCTTCCACAATAAAATACGTACTTATGGGCCCACAATTTGATTTATGGAGTAATTTCCCACTTAAAATGGATTAATATTAGTGAAATAATACTGTGCAAAGCAGCTGAACTACAGTCAAAAAACTAAGGTTGATTAACTTAACTAAGTAGGTTCCAGTTTTCCAGAATTGTAAAGCATTTACTATCAATTTGTTTTCCACAAGATATGCACTCACAAAAAAGTCAGAGTACATAGAATCCTAGCTGTTAATATTGAGAGCTTACTAAAAAATAACTGAACCAAAGCAACATGAAGCATGCACATATTCAGCATTTTAAGTTGGTACCTTCAGTTTGTTCAATAAACTCTGGAGATGGCTGTTTATTTTCTCGTTTTCAGTTTGAAGTCTTTTGACTTGTTTACTCTGTTCTGATGAAAGCTGTGTCAGTATCGCAGCTATCAGTGCTTTCTGAAGATTCAATTCATTTTTCAGATTAAGAGACACTGTAGAGAGACATTCATACCTCTTCCCCATATTTGTGAATTTCTCAAGAAGCTCCTAAATGGAAGTGAAAAACTCATTCAGGTCACAATGAGGAAAACAGTGATTAGCTATGAAGAGAAGCTTAAAATAAACCATCAGACTCCAGGACTAACCCCTACAGTATGTATTGGTTTTACAACAGAAAAGTTAACAGGACTAAGACCTCAATTTTGACTTGCCACAGCAATATGACAAAAATGGTAAGTCAGGCAGAAAAGCAGATCATTTCTTAATTTTACAGAAAAACATATTTCACAGGCTCAAATTACTGTGATTTGGATTGCCTAGCCACATCGAGACCTGTAGATCAGGCCTGAAATGAAATTGTTGCCTATTCACAAGTTTGCCAGCTGCGCTGCCCTCAGGATGGGCTCCCAAGTTCATCTGTTTTGTCCTTTGTTGAAAGAAAGGAATCATGAAATTGTTCCTAGCACTCTGCCATAAAAAGGGAGATGTGATCAAGCAGAGAGAAGGCTGAGAAATGCAATAGGCTTCAGGGCGCTCCCAGTAAACCGCAGCTCAAGTATCACATACAAAGCTAGGTTATACATTTTAAAGTATAAGACTTCCTAGGCATACTGCTTCTATCTTTGGTTCTTAGTTGAAAGAAACAGGATTCACTAGTTTAACTCTTCACTGCACAGTAAAAACTAATTCTCCCCTGTGTCCAGGGGGAACTGACATATTGCCTGTGTCCAACAGCAGCAAGTAAGAGATACTTGAGAAAGTTGCACAAGAAGTAGGCAGACGACATCTGACCTATTACAAGAGTCAGAAGGGGAGAGAACCATTAAAAGGGATCAATTGATGTTATTTACTTCCCTCATTATTAGCTCCCTACTGCTGATGTAGGATAGAAAGACAGCGTGAATGGAGAAAGCTACACGTAACTGATTTTTGGAATTTGGTCCTTTACCACTTTTGGTGTTAACTGAAGAAGCTTTAGTTGGACTGAAGAAGATCAGGGCTTTTCTAGCACAAATACAATGATGCCCAAATCTGATGCACAGGTGTTCAGACTGCAGTACAATGGTACTCCTTAAAGTGTTTCATGCATATTCACAATTTGTGGTTTATTTAGGCTTTCATTAGGTTAGTAGTACTTTCTCACATATGTGAGAAAGTATACTCAGGATAACTAATTAAGAAAAGCTCTGAGGAATTACAGGAGCTTCCTACTGTGAGGAGAGAAGCTATTTAATGAAAGCAATTTATTGGAAACCAATTTGTTTTTGATGGGGAGTAATGGAAGGGAGGATCTGGGGGAGATTTTGCAAGAACAAAAAGGATGAAGTGCTAGTTATTTTCATTGGGGTGGCTGGACAGAATGAAATCAAATGAGATGTCTCAACTGAGAAGTTTCATTTAACATTCTTGGAACTGGATGCATGGCCACTGAACAGCAACAGCAAACCAACTGATCCCATGGTTTGCAGCATCTTAGCAAGATGTGCAAACAACTTTATGAATTATACACAGAAGCAAGGTTTATGCTCCAGAACAAGTGGTATTAAGGTTTTGCATGCATCCTTAAAATAAGCAGAGAAGGAGATTTACCTTAATTTTCAAAGTTTTTTCCTTTAGGCTGTCATCGACCATCTGCTCAGCATTATCCAGTGCATTCACCTGAATGGACATATCATTCAAGCTTCTCTGCTTCAGTTGGTCTAGAGCACCTTCCAGTTTTGCATTTGCTTCAACATACTAAAAAAAGCATACATATTTAAGTACTATTCAAGAAGAGAAGTGATGAATAACTTAAGCATGCAACTTGCAACACCAACCATCTCAGAATTTTTTTGCAATTCTGTCTTGAGCTGGTCCCGCTCAGACCTAACATCCTGGAGAAGTTGTTGTAGCTCATCTTTTTCTTGATTAATTGATGAAATTTGTTCTTTAAGTTGGAAAGAGTGACTAGTTCTTTCAGCCATTAACTGGTCTTTTTCACATGATATACTATTTAGCATCTCAGTTAACTGTTGAATCTGTAATAAATAGGGGAGAAAAAACACGAATTATTACTTCGTCCTGGCCTGTATACTCCCCTATGAAGTATTCAAATGAGTTTTGTCAAATACAAAGAACAATTTCCAATAACTAAAATTCACACTAACAGCAAGATTAGTTTAAAAACAATTTTGGTGTTCTAATCACTCAAACAGAAGTTAAAAGGAAGAGGAGTAGCATTACATCCAAAGAACTCCACTTTAGTCAACTTTGGTCTTCAGTAAAGCAAGAGGAAACAAACAAAAAGGCAGTGAACATACATCCACAAGAAACTGAAAATAGAAGATTAGCATAAGAGATGAGCAATGGAATTGTCTTTATATCTGCTCGAATGAATAGAACAGTAACACATTTGCAAATCTGAAGCAATCCTTGATTATACTCTTTGATCTACAGACAAAGGAGGAGTTTGACAGGTGAAAAGTGAAGCAGTGAACACTGCAAAGAGGCTGAGTTGGCAAGACCTAAGTGCAAGACTTTCCAAATAACAGATACAGTTTGAAAGTCCGCAGAACACCAAGGATTCCAAACCCACTTAGGTTCACATTGTCTATGGAGTGCCTTTTAAAGTCTGAAAAAGTACATGTACAGTTATGACTTATGTTAAACCTGCACACATTGGATAAATCAGTGTCCACTCCTCTGGAGTGACCAACCCAGCTGGTTATGAGGATGAGACAAGTTGAGGGTGCTACTTCTAAACATCACTGAAGAAACTTGTACAAAATCCTTTGCCCATGTTCATGCTTGTTTAGCACCCATAAAAATTATGTGCTGAGAATTAAAAATTAAATAGGATTTGTCTTGAGCAAGAATTCAGCACATCAGTGATAAAACATCAGGAAACAGAATTGCGGAATAGCTACTAAAAGCTAAACTACCTCACCTTGTTTGTTAGGCTGTCCTCCAAAATCTCTGACTGCCTCTGAACCTTTAACAAATGATCTTCCCTTTCTTCAGCTTTGATCTTCTCATTGCTGAGGAGTTCTTGTTGCCTCTTCAATTCCTTTTCAGTTTCAAGAATCTGGAGTAAAAAAATAGAGCAACAAACAAAAAATTAAAAGTCTGAGATGGCATGTGAATCTACCTCTCGCACCCCAGGCCATTCAATATTTCATGGGAATCAAAATACTTGACACAGAAAAAAAACCTGCTTTGAGCACAAGAAATCTCAAGTTTTGTCTTTGAAACTGTCTCCTTTCACTAAGCAAGGCCTGCCAACTAGCACATTGATAAATAATTAGTAAAGAATTAGACTAAGTATGCTATAAACGTGTTTGGACATATTTTCTATGATCCCTGTTTACACAGGTAAGTAGCACAAAGGAGAAATGCAATTTAAGTACAGTTCACTTTGAATACTATCTAGAAATTACTTGACACAATTTTATGAGTTGGACTGTTTGTCAAAGTGCTGTTAAATTATATTTGACAAATTATAGAACTACCATTCCTTTCACTAAACCTCTGAATTTCCAGTGAAGTTGAAGTTTTACAGCAAGACAATTGATACTCAAAGACAGGTGAACTGGAAGATATTGGAAGAGTAAGATTCTGCTCCCACCATAGATTTGAATTAACTACAGGTTTTTGAAGTGATTACTCAAACTCTGAACAAGGACTGCTGCTCAATGGATATTACCCAATTCACTTGTCTTCACAACAGTGAAGACATGTCTCATCCAGAAGAGAAACAGAAGTGTCAGTACTTGTCAGCTTTAGTTTCAAAACTTCGGAAACATACCATTTCATCAAACTCATTAAAAATACCTGCTAAGTGTTTTGGTAATGAAACCCATGTGTTTTCTTGTTCCTCATTTATTCTTAAATAAAACAGCCTCAGATAATGTTTTTGAATTTACATACATTTTTAAATACCATTCTATAAGACATAAGTCAATATTCTTCAGTCTGGGTATATAATATTCATACTTGTAAGATATTTTTCAAGACAGCTTCAAGAATTAGCCATCTTCCTCTACCAAGCATTTATAGTTATTATACTTTAATCAAAGGTAAAGTACCTTATCAACACTCTCCTGTAGGTTAATCTCCAGTTTGTTCTTGTCAGCTCGAACATCTTCCAGCACTTCCTGGAGCTGATCTCTCTCCTGTGCTAACAAATCATACTGTTTCTGCAGCTGTGGAAGTTTACTGCTTTCACTCTCAGTCTTTTTCAGTTCTTCCAGCAGCTGGTGCCTTTCCTTAGTTACCAAATTTAAGTCCTCATTCAACTTGACTACCTATTAAAAAATATTTTTAAAGTACACAATCAACACAGACCTATTAGCAAAAACTCCTCTTCTGCTTCTAAATTTATTACCATGACACCATCTATTAGGCCAATAAAACAGCACAAATGATCATGGTAAATACCTGTTATTCTAATGAGTCTTGAGGGGACATCATCTATATTGTTTCTAAGAGTTTTTATTACTGTACTTGCCTTTCCTTTCAGTTTGTTTATTTCTTCATTTAGTTTTTCTTCAGTGTTTCGCAATTTCTCTTCGCCATTTGCTAGCATGTTCTTCTGGATATCAGCTTGCTCTTTATGATGGTTTAGTTCTTCCTGTAGATTTTCCATTTCTGTCATAACTTTCAAGGACTAGAGAACAAGATATTACGTGGATGCTCACTCAGTATGACTAAGTCTTGCTTATTAGGAGTTAAAAATGATAAGTCAAAGCATTTCAATGTCTAGGAAAGAACTACCGGAGTAATCAGTTTTTTACTTCACCAAAAACCTCAGTTGTCATTCCCCCATGCCTAGTTTAAGAACTCCAAAGGAAGACAGTCTTTCGACATAGTCTTTGGCAGGGAAAGGGCAGGAGGGCAGCAAAAAAGCAGGGGGAGATGGAAAGAAAGTAGAAGTAAAGAGGAAAGGGAGAAATACTGTGTAGGGAACAGATTATGTAAATGACTATTTAGAAAACCAACCAAAACACCCCAACATGAAAGATACTCTTATTCTTGTGGCAACTGACACCAGTTACATGAATAGTTTGTCTAATTGTTTAGTAGCAAAATGTAAATCTAAAATTAAAGATTTGATAACCCTAGTTTGCTGATTTTAGTTTTTAAATTAGTTGGTCTATACATACTTAAGAGATCAGTGGTTTTACCTGAGGTTTGCTAAAATTCCTATGAAAGCTTTTAAAATTTGCAGAGCTTCTCTTAAGAAAAGTTCTTACCAGTCTTCCTTTTAACTTTTGAAGTTACCAGCCTAATTTTTATTAACTATGTTATCAGAACAAATTTGTCTGAAATAGTGTGTCAACATAAGCATACTTTTCATGCAAGTACTTGGAATGCTGAAGTCACTAATGTGCCAGTAAATAAAACATCAGGAAGGAGAAATAGAATAGCTGATCAGTTTCTTTTCTGGGTCTAGCTTTCTCTTCATCAATCCAGAATGAGCTGAGTAGCAGGAGAGTTAAACCCTTAGGGATCAGTAAACCTGGATTACCTCTACTGTTCAGTGCTAAATGCAGACTGTAGATGAAAGATGTAACAGGTATTTGTAGAGCATTTGTCCAGCAGGTGGCAGGCAACTGTGTCTAAACCCAGAGCAGCACAGTGACCAGAAGGGCAGGAAGGCAATAGGGGGAAGAAAAACTAAGACACAGATTCCAAAATCCAGATTGGATTAGTAAACTGAATTTTTAGTTTACTGCTGCTATGAACAAGTGAAGGGAGAGGAAGAGATACTGAATAGCAGAAAACGTCACGACCAAAATAATTTGGAGTGATGCAACTGGCCTTTAAAACGATTATTTAAGAGATTTTATACATACTCTCTCCTTGCTTTCCTGACAGTCAGCTTCTAACTGATCTCTTTCTGCTTTACAAGTCTCTACCAGCTGCTGTAGCTCGTCTTTCTCCTGATTAAGTAAAGTGATTTTCTCAAGCTGCTGAGAGACAGTCTCATTCATTGTTCTTTCAATTTGTTCTTTTTCTGCCAGTAGCTTGCCATATTCAGAAGACACACGAGTCAGGTTTTCAGTTACTTCAGTGAGCTGAAAGAACAAATTAGAAATATTAAGACTGGTTCTTATTATCTCTCTACTAGGTAGAAGTAATTTGATAGTTTGGAAAAAGACCAGTAACATTCCAATTCATTAAGTTTTGTTATCCTAGTAATCAGGTTCTGATTTAAGAGTGTTATTGGATCATATTTCACAAGCACTATCTGTACATATAGGTTGTTATAACTAAATTATTTTACAGAAGACACCTCCATTACTTTGCTGCTATGCAGCAAAAGAAGGATGTAACAATTTTGCTTAAAAGTCAATAAAATTTCAGTGCTTCTGTCTGATTGGTAGACAAAAGTGAATGTTTCAAAACCTACAGGTCATTATAATTCTATTAAAGTTACTGCATTGCTGTATTGACAGCAGATAGGCTTGATTTTAACAAGCATTAGTATCTTCTAAAAGTTGCAATAGCTTCAGACATGAAAATGATAGGTAGATAAGAAATTTATAGTAGTGCAGCAAGCTAAAACAGCAGCTAAACTGCCTTTTAGTTGATCAAGTGTCTTCAGAGTTACACAGCTAAAAGACATATGAGAATTTTAAAAATTTTAAGACTTGAAAATGCATTAAGTCAAGGAGCAGTATTGATTCCAAATAACATTCCATCATTCAGCACTAAGGCGTGCTTAGTTATAACACTAAGGGTTGTAACTTGCAGGTCAAATTGCATTTGATCATCTCTTCACTGCCTCTGTTTCTACGGAATTCTTTTGAGAAGTAGTATGGGGGGTGGGGAAAGATGGGAAAAACTTTTAATTATGTTTCATTATTACATTTACTGAACTCTGTATTACAAACTGAAGTCTGCAGAGGACATGGGTTGCCAACCCTGACAGAATTTTTAGTTTACTTAACAAAACTGCATCTGACCTTCTGCTGCAGTTCATCGGTTTTTTCCTTCAATGCCTCTTGCGCTTTCAAGAGTTGATTTTCTTTCTCTGAAATAGTTCTTCTCAGCTCCACAATAGTCTCCTGATGTTGTCTGAGAGAGTTATGAGCACTTTTCAACTCTTCTTGCGTCTCTGAATTCTTTGGACACAACACAGAAAGTACATTAAAGCCTGAACAACACTTCCAAAGGTTAAGACAGAAATTTAATAAAGCTTTTATCCTAAAGGAATAGGACTATTTTTCTTACCATGCTAACTGTCTCCTGTATAGTTTCTCTTAGCTGGTCTCTCTCATTTTGGAGATTTTCCAGTTGCATTTTAAGATTATCATCTTCTCTTTCTGTCAGAGTGCTCACATCCTGATAGTCATGCATTTTGGGAATACAACCAGTTCTCTCCATTTTTTCAGATTCTCTTTGACATTCATTGGCTTTCACTTCCTCCATTTCATGCAATTTCCTTTGTGCCTGGCTCAGCTCTTCTCTCAGAAGAAGTAATTCTTGCTCAATGGATTTTTCTTGAATCTGTGGTATCTATTTTATACAGAGATAGAAGTCAACACATTTGGTGAAGTAGCTTTGAGAGAAACATATCTGGTCATTGACAGGTTGATTATGTAAAATGAACAGAAGCAATGTTTTAGAGTGATTTGTATTTTTTTCAGAATAGTAAGATTTGACTGAACTCAATATGCAATTCTAGTTTCTTGAAATAAAAAACATGTAAAAGTAAAATTTGGAGTGAGGAATTCTGAAACAAATTACCAAAAGTCAAATTTTATGGCCATAGGTTTAAGCCTAAGGAGGTAAAAACCTCCACCCAAACAAAAAACCTAATAACAAACCACAGAGAGTTTATCCATATTTGTAGCCTCCACAGTAGATAAATACGGTGTAGATACAGTTATTTCCTTGGAAGTTTGTTCACTCTCCCATAACTATTAAAATATTACACATACTTTACTTTTTTTGAAGTGTATATATATATACAGGTTGTATATATACACACACAACACACATACAATCAGTATGTCCCTTTATGGAAAATGTTGTCTGCAGTGTCCCTTACCATAAGGTGTCAGGAAAAAAGTCAGTTTTATCTATGCTTTAAAAAAGCAGAACCACTCTTTCCAGATGAAAGATTTTTAGCTTCAACTACTTATAGAACCATATCTCTGTGCAGATCAATTCAGAACACCACCATCCTGTATAAAGTTAAAATTCTATTTACAGGAAAAAAAGTTTGTCATATCCTACTACTAATTGCCCATATACAACAATATGGGTGGAATATATTTCAAGTAAACAATAATAATCCTGGTGTTTAATGGTCTGCAGTCAAGTAGCAGGACCCTTTTCTCCATTTTGTTCTGCAAATTATTTTCACTCAAGTGAAAGTTTAAATAAGCATGCTTTCCATTACGGCCTTAGCATAATTACCGAAGTTCCTTCCTCATAATCTTCTTTTTTCAAATGTAAACTGTCCAACTTATCCTGCAATGAATTGTTCTCTTGTGTAAGGAGAAAGATTTGCTCCTTTAGTGCCTGAAGCTGATCGCTTTCTTTACAGTTATTTTCTGATTTTTCTTCAGCAAGCTGGTCTCTCTCTGATGTGATGATTTTTATTTCTTCTGTCATTTGTGATATCTATAAAAAAAGCATGCAAAGACAGCATTTCTATCAATTCAAAACCAAAATTAAATTAAAAAGTTGTTTGATTCACTCTGCTACAGTATTTTTAACATCAAACCACTGTAACCAAACTAGAAAAGTTCCAGAACTGAGTCTTTGGCCTTTGTCACCTGTTTCGTTTTAAGTGCTAACATTTTAACAGTCTCTTCCGCAATATTGGCCAGATTTTTATTTAGAAAAACTCTGAGAGGAAGAAGGGAAGTAAGAAACACGTTGGATTTTTTTTATGCATCTGTTCCAAAACATGCAAATGCTGAATTGACAACCATTGACTTAGTGCATCTGGAAGCTGATACACTTCAAGAAAAATCCAGTCTCGCACAGTACAGATTCTCCTCCCCGAGAAACTGTGCCACTGAAGCAACTGTGTAACATACAATATTCTCAGCACCCTTCTTCGTCAGTTGTTGAACAAAGAGGCACAAAGCTCAGTGCTGTATGTTGGAAACTGAGCCGCCATTTACAACCGTTTGCTACACTTCTCATTGGGATTGAGTGTTATAAAACACTAGCCTCATTCCTACCCCTAGGGAACCCTTAGCTCTTCTTCCATTTGCCATCTAGTGCCACTACTCAAATTGACAACCATGGGGCACACTAGTTAAGCAAAGGTTTATTAGAGTGCACGTTACAGCTTGAAGCTCTACAGAAACAGATCAGCAACTGGTAAAGGCTTGGATCAGGCAGTACTACTTTCTTGCCCGCTTTTTACCAGAGGCCTAGATATTTTCTTAGCAAAAGCAGAAGAGACTATAAGCAGACTAAGTAGGCTTGTTCTCACTGTGTTGGAAAACACATTAAAAGCATTTTTATTTTGAATTATTACATAATGTTTTACCCGTATTTCAAGCTCTTTAATGGTTTTCCCTAGTGCCTCTTCAACACTCAGTATCTGAGATTCTTTTTCAGAAATATTTTTTTCCAACTTCTTAACAGTGTCCTGGGATTGCTTGAGAGAACTCTGTGTATTTCTCAATTCTTCATGTGCCAAAATGTTCTTTGGAATAAAAGGAAAAGAAATACACAAAAGAAAGTTCAAGTATTTTGCAACATTAGTAAGCACTCCTTGATTAAAAAAAGCAAACAAAAACACCACCACACACAAATCCCCACTCCCCTATATATGTCAATATAGTTTGTAAGTGTTCTTACACTCATCCCCTTATTATGTATGATCCATTTTTATAAAGGTAGATTTCCTACCATTGAAACAGTGTCCTTTATATCCTCTTTGAGTTGGTCTGTCTCAGCTTGGAGAGACTCCTCTTTTTGCTTCAGGTCATCTCTTTCCTGGGTTAGAGTTTTTATTTCTTCCTGGCATTCAGTAAGCTGCTGAAGAACTGCCTGGATCTCTGAATCCTTGGCCTCCAATCTCAACTCCATAATCTTTTCTTGCTCTTTTAATTGCTCCATTTCATTTAACTTCTGCTGAGTCTGAATAAAATCTTCTCTTACCTGAAGAAGTTGTCTGTGCTCCGCTGTTTTTTCTTCCAGTTCTTTCATTTTGCTAGAGAGCTTTAGTTTGTAAAGAAAAAGGCCAGACACTTTCATTGTAATTCAAAACTGGATAGTATGTACGTGTTCTCACAGAATCTTGTATTAGGTTATAAAGGGCAAGAGATGCTAGCTTTCAACAAAAGAATAGGACATTCATCATTTCGCTTTAAGTCACTGCTTATATTCTTGCACACATTAAGTAAACATTTGTTTATGAAACTTTCTTGCAGTTTCTCCTTACCAGCAAAAGTCTTACTAAAACATAACACCACATATGAAACTGTAGCGTAGCTTAGGAATTATCAAATCCATAACTGGAATATGACAGCCATATCAGTGCCAAAATCCTTGTCAAAGATGTGCAGTTTTAGTTGCCTTTTAAAGTTTTTCTCCTTTCTAATCACCAATTTATGCAATGATTCTCTTTGGTTTGAAAAGATCTTCTGTTCTAAACAGACTCCAGATGAGGAAACTTTGTTTTTATGACTTTAGATTGAGTCATAGCAGCATATTTAAAAAAATATTTGCATACTAAAGATAACTTAAGAATGAGAAAAGACGACTGGAAAGGTCAAGAACAGAAGGAAAACGTATAACCTAGAGTAACATACATTTCTTTGTCCATGAAGAAAGAGACAGTTGAGCTGCGTAATCCTGCAACCTCATACACCTGGCGTAGAACAAGTAATATGCACTCATGCTAGATAGTGTTATTTATAAATTTAAGGCTACTTTGCCAAAAAAGTTGTCTTTTTTTTTAAATAATATGAATGATTTCCTTGTGTCTTATCTGTAAAAAGGAGCAAGCTGACACTGACCTCTAGCTTTACTTCATCCAAAATTGTTTTAGACTCTTGTGCTTCTTTAGATAGAATATCTATTTGGAGCTTCATTTGTTCATTGTTTTCTGACACAGCTACATATTTTCGCTCTAGTTCTTCACTGAGCTGTTTAAGTGACACATATTCCTGATCAGACTTGACATATTTCAGTTGTGCATCTGCTAGATCATCTTTTGATTTTCCAATTTCTTCAGTCATATGTTTAAGTCTAACTTCATTATCAGCAACTTCAGAAAGCAGCTTTTCTCTTTCCAATTTTAATAAGCGTAGCTCCTCACATTTTTCAAGAATCTGCCAACAGAAAAAGCAATTTTAATAGCATTTTCTAAATCAGTATTTGTCATAGTTGCATAATAAAAACATGTTCATATGCAGACATGGGAAATAAAGTATAGGCAAACGCACTACACAGTACATTGGGTTTTGTCTTGTTGGGAGAGAGCTGTCTAGTAAACAATCCTTCAAAGAGAAGCAAGACAGTCAAGTCCCAAAACCTTGAAACCTCTCCTCTTAACTCTTTAGATGTTCTTTAAATACTTCCTTTTTATTATGTTTGAGCTAGGACTGGACAGAAACTCCTAACTATAACTCCTAAACGGAATATTTAGATGTATCAACACTTTCTTCATGATGCAGAGTTTACTAAGCTGTCAACATCTAATTACATTTTGTTTATTGGTGGAAGTAGAGCACTGGAAGGGTTTGGAACTTTCTGCAAAGCATTAATTGGTTTGTGAGATTATTTGTCCTGGATAATTTTCACTGCATATACTTAGTAGCAGGTATTTAAGGATAAAGAAACCTAGAAATTGTTTGTAAACAAACCCTTTAAAACACATTTATAGCAAAATTAGTCTACACTAAGCCCTGATCTGCCAGGAAACAGAAAAGTTTTCTTACAAGTTCTCCAGAATTCCAGAATTAATTCCAGTTAAAATCTCTCACTTCTCAAGCATCATTTCTGCTAAGAGGTCTTGAAGTTTTCTCTTTGCCCATTTAGACAAAAATTCAGTTTTAGAACAGTAAACCAGGATCAAACACCATTGTACATACACACAGTTATCAGTGGTGATCATAACAAATAGGCAGGTAAGTGTTGGAATAGAAATTCCTGATTAATTATAGTAGACTTTGTGACAAAACATGATCTGAAATTTATTCCTTTGTGCAAATATTATATACCTGAGGAACAATAATTTAATGAACTTAGTTGTAAAATCTCAGATTATTTGATTCAAGACAACTTTTGGCTTTAGAAGTTCATATGCAGCAGGCCTCCATTATGTTACTGATCAAGTACAACACAAAATCAAGGAGAAAGTGTTACATTTTTTATGTTTACCTCTTTCTGCTGTACCTCAATGGTATTTGGTAGAGACTGAAGTTCTGATAGCTCATTTACTTGTTTTTGTAGAAGTGCATTCTCTTTCAATGCTTTTTCTAGTTCTCCTTTTAAGTCACTTGCCTTTTTTTCCAGCTCCACAAGAGAGAGCAGATCTAGAGAATTAACAAGTTTAGATTAATAAGAGTGCGAGAGAAAGGATGTTTTAAATTAAGCAGATTTATAATGCATTCTGGATGCCATATCAGTATAATTTTAGAAAAGTATATTTTACAGTGGCCAACAATTAAAAGATGAAACTACTGGTCTGAATTTGGTCATCACTTCTTAAGTTGACATCCAGTTTACTTTAGATTCTCCCAACAGCCTTCATGAATTCAACTGCCTTTGAGAAAAATACAAAACATTCTGTAATCTGCAGTTTTCCAAACACTTCAAGAAAGTGATGAAGCAGTTACTATGTGCCAGCAGTACCAGATACTCTAATATTTTATCCTGAGAGAAGGTCCAAGTATTTGAGAAAACAAGAGCCAAAGTCTTCCCTATTCCCTCACCATTATGGGGAAGAGGAAGGAGAGGAGGAGGGGAAAAAAGCATCACTTGAAACAGTACCTTTTGGAACTTTACCCTCCATCAGTGAAGTTAGCCTTGTGTTTTCTTGAAATGCAGACTGCAACTCTTTCTGCAGATCAGCTTGCATTTTCTTGTAACTGGCTTTTCCTGCTTCTATTTGGCTTTGATAGAGTTGAACGTCCTTTTGCATTTGCTTGTAATTATTTAAGAGTTCATTCTTCAGGAAAACAAAATAACATCCAATTTACAAACAAAATAAAAGTCTAGTTGCTTAACATTTAAATATTGCATCTGTCACATTTCCTGTTCGCACTGAACTGCTTTGGCTTGATAAATATGGGACAATAAGCCACAATTTAACAACTGCGTTCCTATCAGTCCTATAACAAAACATACCTTACCTTAGAGGACAGGGCCATAATGCTTCTACTGTTTTCTCTTGAGCTTTGAAGGAGTAAACTCCATCCCACTTCCGAGTTTGCATCTCTCATTCTCTTTTGTTCTCTGGTAAAATTAGGTTTGGAGTCTTATGTCCTAGTAACTCCTTAAAAACTGTTTATTTGCTCTTTCTCTTCTTTAGGTAAACCTAAAACTAACCACCCACTCCTGTAGAAGCAGCCTCTATTTTCTTTTTATCTTTCTCATGAAAGCCCATTTTCCATGAAATCCATAATAAGAACATGACTTGGAGCAGGTGTCATTAGCTTTCTCCAAATACACTACCAGTCTTTATTGATTGCCTTCTTCACTAGTCTGGTAGCAGATAGGCCCTTAACAGCATTTTGTACAGCTATAAATCCAATTTAACAAGTACTTGCCATCTTCTCCTTCAGCTCCAAATTTTCAGTTCTGAGAAAAGCAGATTCTTTTTTGGCATCCAAGGCTATGGTTTCACTATCTAAGAGGGATTTATTCAGCTGCTGAATTTCCTCAATTAGCTTATCAGAATCTCCCTGAAAAAGACAGATAAATACTCAAATAAGTATAGCCATAATAAAGCAAATGTGCTCACCACTATGTGGTTAAAATGAAAATACAGTCTCAGAAAACTTGGTAAGTTTACTCTAAAAGGAACAGTAGCATGCTCATTTAGAGATGGGATAGAGAGCGGTATTTCCCATAGCCTTATTTCACCAGAGTACTGATGTATGGCAATATAGCAGTTAGTGTTTTAAGCTTTGTAAAGAAGTTTTCTTAACACCTGTATGGAAGTAGATTTCAATGATACCAAGGTTATACCTGAATTTAACCCACCTCCAACAAAACCAAAACCATCTCTCAACCCTGTAGAAAACTCAAATTTACCACTGAAAAATATGTGTCCTTTTTTTCCGCTGCTGCATTCTGTAATTCATCCACACGATTCTGTAATATCTTTATTTTGTTCTCTTTCTCTTTCAGCTGTTCCAGTTTGGAGCTAATTTCTGCCTAAAAGTTAGAGGGGAAAAAGGGAGAAGGAAAATTCTAGTACCCAGTTTGTTTTTTCAGGTAAAAAATTTAACAAAAACCTGCTTGTACATCAGAAGTGTTCATGGGTTTCAGACATATTGTTCTTATAGCTGGTAAGACTAACCAGAGCCCAGTGATGTGTAGGTCGTCCTCAGCAGATACAGTATTTAAAGATAAACAAGCCAAGCACATTTCATACCAGTCTTATTGCATGTAAGTTCATGGACAGGCTCACCTCAAGTTCCTCATTGTACACTTCAGCATTTGAAACTAGATTCTTTAAGTTGGTAATTTCATGCATTAGTTGTTCCTGTGGAGCAAATTGAAGCAAAATTGCAGCAGATGTTAGAAAGCACCCACACCAGTAGTTTTAGTTGCCAACACCGTGAAAATAAACAAGGTCTACCTTGCATTGTGTTTTCTATTTGTGGGCAAACCATATATATGCATATATGTATTTAAACAGCTACAAAGCAAGTTGCTACATATTCTTTCAAAAGGATAGATGAGATGCAAAGCTGTTTTAGCTTCCCCATAATTAGAAAGGATTCTAGTGCAACTTAATCTGCAACAGCTTGAGAATCAAGAGCTATATGATCAAGGCAATTAATGCAGAAATTGTACAGATACAACACTTCAAATTCTAGTCATGTTAAGCAGCCTTTTAAGACACAGTGCACACATTTATGATTTAATCTATTCACTAACAAGAATGAGGTGTCAAAATTGAGGTAAAGCAAGCCATGAGCACATTCGGTGGCATCCTCTGAAAGGAAGCACAAGCAGAAGACTAGATAGAAAACCACTTCTAAAATTGAAGAACTCTTTTCTTTTAGTCTTTGTTAGAAAAGCTTTATAACAGGTACTCATCTACAAGTATTTCTGTATAGCCACAAATGTAGGTAAGGAGAAAATCCAATCTGTAACTTTAAAATCGGTGAAAAGCTTTAAAACAAGCACTCTCCTGTAAGTATTTCTATATAGTTAGGAGTATAGCTTGAAGAAAACCCAATCTGTAATCTTAAAATCAGAGGATGGTTGAAGAAGATATGGTACAATACTACTAGTCAGAAGTAATTTAATGTCATTATTCAGAATAATAGAGTTTACACGTATGTATCTGTGGCGATTTAAATTGCTGTATTTCAACTAGTGTATTCAGTGAATTATGTGACCTTTCAGTATTGCTGTAGTTAATCTGCTCCATGGGTATCAACAAATGCTTACATTTTATGGACTGTTCTCAGATACATATCCGAAAATGAATCATTCAAAAAGCAATTCTTGTAATAGAAGCTACTTCAGAACATTGCATCTGTTATTAGATGTACAAAAGCTTTTCAGAGAAAATTAACTGAGGATTTGTTAAATGCTGGCTGATAAGGAACATAGCACAGTTTGTCTAGCATACAAAGGGTCTTCTAAAAAGAATCTTAAATACAAGCTAAATCATAATTTATTAGGGATCCATTTTGTTTAAGATCCATAAATCTTCATAGGAAACAAAATGGAAATAAGAGGTGGTCTTATTAAATTGTAACCTGAAACAACAATGCAAAAGGATGTAGCTTCAGCTTCAACCTTAGTTTCATGGTTAGAGGATATTAAACAGGCTAGCATGTACAAGTAATCTGCAGAGAAGGTATCAGGAAAGAAATGGATTAAGAGATCCATGTCTCAATACCTCAAGTAGTTGGTTTTGGTGTTTTGTTTGGGTTTTTTTGTTGTTATGATTTTTTTTATTTGAGTGGTTTTTTGCTCTGTGACTTATTTCATGGCCTATAGCCCTTGGGCAGCTAGAACCTAATACAAATAATACATATTTTAGGTTACAGAATCAGAGCATAAAACATTTAAACAAACAAGGTATACCTCCACTAATAGCACAAAGAGTTGAAGAGAACTTAAAGTGAGCATTTCCTGTACCATAAGTTACCCAGTAGGTAGGTTTACCTTTTCTGACTTTCTGGCACAAAATACAACGTTACAGTTTTGCGCAGACATTACTAGTTAAATAATATGTTAAAAGTTAATGCTCACATAGTTCAATACATTACCAAAAGCCAGAGCTATCTTGGATTGTAAACCAAGATATTTTGCACAAGTATGTGAAATGTAGTTTAGCAACCATACTTCAACTTCAAAACAGTTCTAAAGTGTAATTTACACAGCAAAACAATTCTCTCTTGCAGAAGTCTGGAGTGAAATTCATGCATATATAAAAAAACAGTATTTTGATACATATATACACACAAATATATGTCTAACCAGACTTCAGTATGTGGCTCTCCAAAAATTCAAGTCTGAATTTTACACTCTGAGTAAAACCAGTTTAAATTCTGGGTTCATTCATTCTATTACTGAACACAGCTTATAACACCATCTGTTTGTGAATCAACATCCAAGCATATGTACACTGAATAAACTCTAGAAAGCATTTAAGCATAAAGAGTTCTTATCTCTCTGTATTTATTGAATGCACCTTACCTCATGATCTTTTTGTGTTTGTTTTTCCAGTGCTTCAAATTCATCCATTTCTATTTTTTCTTTCAGTTTCTCCTTCATTTCATTTACTTCTAATTTCAACCGCTCGTTTTCCAATACTAGATTATTCAAGTTAGCTTGCAGGACGTTGACCTCATTTACAGCAATATCCTGAAGAAGCAGCACAAAAAGCTTTAGAAGTTGTTGTTGGAATGTCAGTCTTATTTCTAGAAACTACACAATAGACTTACCTTTTCTAATGCTAATGCTTCACAGAGTTGCACAGATTCTTCAAAGTCTCTCTGAGTCTAGAAAAAGAATTGCTCTCAGTTAACTGTGCTACAAGATCAAATAAGTTTAGTATTGTATTCCTTGTTGCCTGTCTTCTCACAGCTAGTCCTGTTTAAACACCAGAGCTTACTGGATCACTTGCTGCAAAACCATAGAATCATAGAACCATCCCACAACTTCAGAGGTGACCAAGACTAGATGGTACCTTCAGAGATGACTGACTTTCTAACCAGTTATAATAATTCTTCAGACATATAGAAAAATATTGGTATTCTGCAGAGAAGTAAGGGTGATCTTACTGGGAAGCATGTGATGTATACACACTGTATTAGACAACCAAAAAAGATTATGATGTTACCCAGTTCATGTTAGGTCCAGGAGTCCATTCTGCATCTGAAATTTGATCAGGAACCACCAGATATTGGCTGTCACATGCAGAATTCTCTAACAGAGCTGAAAAAAAAAGTATTAAGAAATACAGAGTAGCAGTAGATTTTTAAACTGGACATCAAGAATTATTTTCTTACCAAAGAATTTTATCACATTGGAAACAACCATTCAATGGCAAAGATGTAGCACACTGAGTAGGACTTCCGAATCTCATTTTCTCTTATGAAAGCGAAAAAACACTGAAGTCCAGTCCCTACACTTATGCTGATCATCTTATAAATTAATGAATACCAAACCAAATCCAGAACGTATACTTAATTAAAGACTAGGAACAGTGTTTAAGTCACAAGAAAAGAACAATTCAATGGTATCCTGCAAGGTTTAAAGAAAGAAGCCTCAGCGCCTCCCCCCGCCCCAGCCCATACAGTGAAAAAAACCAACCCCTCTCAATCCACATACAAGCAGAAAAGCTTGACAGGAGGATGGGTAATAAGGCTGTATGAAGATGGAATTCAGCAACAATACTGTACAATTATTCTCTTGTCTTCAGTTCAACTTTCTCACTCTAATAAATCCTTGAATTTCTCTGTATCTCAATCTGATCTTTGAGTAACGACTTCTCCATTCTCGTTGAGGATTTTGGAATTTCACACACACTCCCTTCCTTCACCCTCATTTTTGGGGGGAGAACATTGTTTGGATGGATACTTTGTGTTAATAACTTTGGCTACTTTTACAAAAAACGAGGGGGTTAGGGTAGGCTGCGTGACAGAAGTATTGGTAGACCCTGCCTTTTACCCACAGCTCTAACCTTTGGTTTTAACAAATTAAAAGCTCAATACCTAGAAGAAGGGAAAAAAAGTAGTAATTTCCTTGGAAAGTGTGTACAGGGACATATGGGTTTTTTTGTTGTTGTTGTTATTTTTCTTCCCTCTTTAATTTATGCTCTCAGAGTCAACTTACTCCCCTTGGGAAAATAAGTAATGCTTATAAAGTTATCCAACAGAATTGGCTACACGTTATTTCACCTGTGACAGAGTAAGGCTCATGCTCTGACTTTTTGAAATAAAATAAACCTTATTTCCAGCATAGGAACAATATTATTGTGCTAAAACCACTTCCCTTACAGGCAGCATTCTTTGCTGGCAGACAAATGAAGTTTGCTTATGGGCTATAGGGAACTCTTTCAAAACTGGAATAGTATAAGGCCAACTAAGTGTTAGCAAATTGGTTTGCTTTTTAACTTGGATTTATGAAAAAGGGAAGTCCTGGTTTGAGGTAAAACAGAACCAATTTTCTGATTTGTAATTTTACTTTTTAGCTGGGCCTCTTCTAACTGACTAAAGTCTGAAATCAACAGCATATTGTTCAGAAACTGTTCACTCTCAGAGTGATAAGACCTGATTATACCAAGGAATGGTATGCACAGAGGCTCTTGCTTATACTTATTGCTATAACAACCAAGCTCAGCTAACTTCGCTTTTTGCCTTGTTAGAGGGTCGGAAGCGGAGAAGCATAGAGAGGTCCCACCTGCAGGGAGGAGTGGATGGGACAGGTGACAAAACTGACCAACAGGGTATTCCGTCCCATATGCATCANCCTCTCCTCTGAGGAGAGGGGGGGCAGGGAGGGCCATCTGTCATTCTGATTGGCCAATATGGCCAAAACCACAACAAGGGATTATTTCTCATTTCAAAGTTGCTTTGTTTCCTTAATTTTTCCTCAAGATACTTACACTCCTCTATGTCTGGTAGTGCCGACAGAGACATTTTCATTTTTTTTGTTTTAGTCAGCTCTGGTTTTTCAAAGTCTTCAAAATAGCTCACATTTGCCTGGTTTATTTTACCAGGAGCCCAAGTAACTCTTCTTCTTCTCTTTGCCTTTAAAAAAGTATTTACAGAAAGAATGATACAATCAAAGCACTAAGAAGAAAGCAGATTTTGCATTAGGCTAGTTCTATAATAGGACCAGCAGCTAACTAGACAATGTTTTGCAGTTTCTTCAAAATTAAACTACAGCGTAACAATTTGAAAGCAAGAGTCTTTGCAGTCTGTTCACTGCAAGGCAATGTTGAATTGATACTCACTCAGAAGTTATTTTAAAAGTTACCCCTTGAAAAACAAGAACAACTATGTGAAAATTGTCTTATGCTTCATTATCAGTATAACTCTGTGAATTTAATATTACCTTTTGCAAAGTATTTCAGAGTTAACAAATAATATCTAGAACATGTGCTTACTTTAGCATTCTGTCTTGAGGAAAAGGAGGCAGAAGTCACCAGCATCTCTGTTAAATTTCGTATCCTGTCTTCCTGTACTTTTTGAAGAGAATTTTTTTCTTCCAACAGCTGGGCCAATTGGTCTTTCTCCATCGCGTGAATGTGAGTCTTTGAAGACACCTTCCGTAAGAACAATATCAAACTGACATTTTAAGAGCACAAACTACTTCTATAGAAGATACACAATTACTAATATTTAAAAACAACTACACACATACATTCTTTTAAGTCTGGAAGAGCTGTCTTTAATCTTTAACAATTATGAAACTGACAATTTAGTCTACTATTTACCTGTAGACGTAGCATTTAAAGGGCTCAAAACTCCCCAAAACAATGTAGCCCCACAACTTTCTAGGGACAAAACACCCCATTCTTTTAACTGTAACATAGTTTAAGATAACCTTCCCATGGTGCCAGAAGCTCTTTGAGAACTATAATTCAGTTGCCAAATAACACCAAGCTACTCTAATGCATCTGGTCTCTTAAAATTTGAAGTACTGAAAATTTGTTCTGTTGCAAAGTAACTGCATCAGAGTGGCAGGTTTTTTGATAACTTTACCATAATCTTAAAAAACTTTAGAGCAATTCAAAGTTCGCATGGGATTTTCCAAACTTTTCTGTACTTAAGTACTTTCTTCACTACCTACTACCTCAGAAGATGGCAAACACACTTCTAGGTACAAGTTTATACTGCAAATTATTCTCTTTAAAATTAAGAGGTCAGTTTTTTTCCTTAAAAAAAAATCATAGGAAAAGCTTATTTGCAAGGAATAATAAAGTATATTTTGATGCTTTAATGAATCAAAACAGTATGTTCAGAATAGTGATTTTCCCGTGCTTTATCTTTTATGATCTGCGATCTAACAGGACTTGCAAGGTTGTTCCTCAGCTCCATAGATTTCTGGAGAAAGATGAACACAGGAGAGAGAGACTACACTGTTTGGTAGGAAGTTACTATTGTTCATTTTCTAAATGTATCTTCTGCCTATACATGACATAAGTTTTGCCAGTGATCTTCTGCAGTTGCACCTTTTTGCAACTCAAACTGAAGTTAAACCCCAGCAAGAGGGGAAAATATGAATTAAGTTGGAATCTTTAACTGACATTCAATAACTTCTTATATTTCAACTAATCGTTCCTTTTGATCTGTGGCAATATTAAAGTGTGCTATAAGGTATGAAAAATTTATGTTTCCTAAATATGTTAACATACAGAAAGCAAGCAATTCAGTTAGTTCATTTCATTCAGTGTTAGCTTTCACACAGATATGTTGACTATCATTAGTTATTCTAACTTTCACAGCACCTTTTCAGTTTCTATGATCTCAATAGAAGTGATAGACATAACTTTAAACAGTTTACCTACGCCTCCAAATCTAACCGGTTTTGATTTAAAACAAAATGTTTCCAAATAGCTATCAGTACTAAGGATAGATTAATATGAATAAGCTTATTATGTACTTCCTCCAGCTGCTTTTTCAAATCCAGAATTTCTTTGCGATATCTCTTCAGGAGGGCATCATCATCAAGTACTTCATTGACTTTTGGAGTATTCTTCATTCTTTTGGCTGTATTGGCAAACTAGAAGAATATTCTCTCATGAGTAATAGTTAGAGAACAAATATATCAGAAGACTTATTCAGTCTCATATTTCCCGACAGAATTAAAAGGACAGTTTATTAGATGAAGATCAACATAAAGACACAAATGTTTATATTTGCTTATTTTTCATGTACTCTAAGCTTTGAAAAGTTAAGTTTTCTTTGCTTGATATTAATACCTGAAAAGTGAAGCCTAATATTTAAGCAAAAATATACCAAGTTATTTTTTATTTAATAAAAAGCTCAGAAGATCACCAAAAAGGAAGACAATCCTACCTAAAGAATACAGTTCATGAACAGTTCAGCTACCCTCCTTTCATGTAGGACCTGTCTAACATATTGTGTTAGCAAAGACTTTAGTTCTGTGTTTGGAAGAGTCAAGTAAGAAAACAGAGGTTATCTCCTGCCTGCAAGGCTAGAGAAGGAGCTAGTACAACCTAGGACAAGATAATAATCGGGAAAAGATGCTGTGTGCAAAAGAAGTATTTCAAGTTTCAAGTCCACAGAGGACCTTTAGAAGATTCAAGCGACTGTGGATCCAGCAGATTATATTTTGCACCCCTCCATCCTGTCTACAATGAAACATTGATTCAATAATGCCTGAAAACAGGTGAGAAGTTTTACCTGAAGAGTACTGAGTGTTTCATCAAAAGAAACAGGAGTAATTGTACAAATAATAACCGTCTTAGCATTTCCTCCAAGGGAGTTCTGCAGAATTCGAGTCAGCTTGCTGTCTCTGTAATTTATGAAGCTGATGAAAAAGATGGAAGAAAAAAAAAGAATTCATTTTTAATAGAAAAAACCACAGTAAATACCTTTTCTAGAGGTAATAGGTTATTTGAAAGAGTTACCTACATAAAATAGGATTATACACAAAAGATTTTAATTTCTTAGTTTATTAGTGATTTATCTTAAAACAGGTATACAAACACAAGTGCTTACCCAGAAGGGTCATCACAAAGTTTTTTGATAACTTGACCCAGAATGAACAAGCTCCGGTTTATATTGCAGCCTTCTTTCAGTCGGACACCTAAGCATCACACAGTAATTTATTTTTTAATTTAAAAAAACACATTAAGATACAATTTCAACCTGTCCAGCTTTTGTGCTATGTTATGCTGATAGGGATTATCCAAGAGTTAAATCTCAAGTGCCACAATGCACTATGACCCATCAGCAGCCAGTATCAAATCCTTTATAATAGCTGAAATGCATCAAAATAAGACAGTAATCTATCACAAACGGACATTAATAATCTAGTAAGTAAGTAACTGGAGCCATAGAAACCTTAACTTTGTTTCCATTTAAATTTTGCGAATGCCCATGTTTACATGTGTAAGCCTTAGATAAAACTTTTGGGTTAGTTGTTCCTTGTAAGAGAGAATATTAACTTGTGTTCCTCTCAGATCACTTTTTTTTAAGTTAAAGGCATTTTTGTGCAGCTTCACACTGTCATTGTTAAAAATTGAGCTTCCTCTTAGCTGAAGAGTGAGCCATCTGTTCGCTCTTCACCTTTACCTATGAGTCCATACAAGCTTCTAATGATTTCTTTACTACAGGTGAATCTTTACTTATTCATCTTCATTCTATTAGTTCAGTGCATGACTGTTGCTGAACCTGCTATTCTAGAAAAGCCATATTAGTATCAAATTGCTTGCACTTTACAGAATTTCCAGTATTTTCCTGAGTAGATCCTGCCTTATCAAGAGGAAGAGAGATTATTTATAAACTATAAGTAACACAATACCATATAGAGCAAGTAATTTCCTTTCTATCGTAGTCTCTCATAAGGGTTAATTAACAGAAGTGGCCATCAGGAGAGCCTCATTTAACACTCACCTTCAGATCCTGTTTGACTAGCTCTTTCACTGCCTGCCAGATCTACCAAGTTCTGCGAATTAATTAAATATTTCACAGGTTAGTTCTGAGGCAATTTAATTTTAGATCCTCTTAACTCTAAATCTCTGATAAGAATTTCATAAACTAAGTTTACGCTTAGAAAAAAGAAGAGGTCTGTCATTATTGGAAGTAATCCATAGCTACTACACACACACCAACCAACTCGCAGACATGAAATAAGTTTGTGTGAACTCTATTAATATCACTCTGAACAGTACTTCAGACTTGGAGTGCAATTCCCCCTATCCTCAGTAACAAAAAGATAAACATAGTTTCTCAATACAGAAGTGTTAACTACAGATTCAAGCCATAGGAAGCTTCACAGAATCACATCATCTGGTCCAATCTTTCATGGGAAGGAGAACTTAGACGAGATTATTTAGCACCCTGTCCTGAATCAGCTGTCTGTCATTGTATCATAAGGAAATGAAGAAATTAAATACCAGAGGGAAAGCTTCACTCTGAATCTGGTTCAAAGTCAACTAGAACTTTATAGTTCTTGCCTGAGCAAGTAGCCCTCACTTTAATTGGTTTCTGTTTCAGAAGGGTAAAATTCTGTACTAACTCCAACAAGCAGCAACATAACAAGAAGGCCAAAAAACCCCTCTCCCCCTGCTCTTAGTAGGGATTACTATAAAGTCAGGTGGAACAGAGGCAGGTGAGAGGGTGGGGGGTGGTATAAGAGTAGATCCCATAAGATACGGTGAGAAAAAAAAAAAGTGGGCAGTAGTTTGCTCAGATACTGCATGAGCAGCATTTACTTTCAGATCCCAGAGCTTTTTCCACATGAAGACATAACAAAAAGCTCTTTCCACAATGCATGTGATTGACTTAATGCTATTCCCAGTTCTGAATAAGAGTGCTCATGCAGATGATAGCAAGCTTGAATGCTTTCATATTGATTTCATTCCTCCAGTTGATTCAGATTGTTTTCTGAGAATCAAGGAAAGGCTGTACAGAGAAGGCTTCAGAAACCAAAACACTCCCCTAGAGATCAGCAGTGTATTCCCCCCAGCTTAGCATATTTCATATACTAATAAATGACCAAAGAGATGCTAAGTGAGGTTACTTTTGGAAAAAACAAATCTTCTGGCCATTGCAGCTGTAGGCTACATGTTCTTGTAACAACAAGATTTGAGGACAAGAGAAGCCTTAAGGTTACCCAGTTTACAAGTTATTTCACTGGGCTTGTCAGTGATCAGGAACAATTGTAGGGGAAGCTGTAGTTAACAAAACGCATGAACACTCTGACAATAGCCCCTTATGCTCCTGAGAAGGGCCTAACAGTCCCCAACCCAGCATGAATTATCTAGGAAGTATTCCCATGTCAGAATTCCCTTTCATGGGAAGATACGCCCCAGGAGTCTCCCTCTATACAGATGACCAGCAACATGATTTCTGCTTAAGAAATGTCTGCTAGAAGCTAACAACAAAGCATGCTTGTATTGTCATTATAAAGGAACATTCTTTCAAACAAGCGGTAACAGTAAATTCACTACTTAAATGCCTATTTAATAACTTCTTGGAGTAAGCTTACCAAGTGGGATACCATCACTGCTCCATCACAGTTTGCATTTGCAGGGTCACTTCGTTCTCTGCTTTCAATGATCTAGAAGAGGAGGGTGCAATAAAGCTTTTGTCACTTTGAAAATAATAAAAATTCTCCTAATAGTGAAACAGTTTTTACCATTCTGAAGATAGTGTGAGAACGGCTGCTGTGTTCATTCATTTTTGTTTCTCCATAATGGCGATTTTCTGTCAAAAAGTAATATTAGAATACTTCTGTTTATGTTCTGATAAATCGGAGTTAACAGACAAAAAGCACAATTTTAAAACTATCTGAAAAACACTGATTTCTGAATATAATCTCGAAGAGATACCCCATGATTCTAGATATACCCCATACATCAATGCTTTTCTACGATATCAGCTGACATTTGTATACCCCATACATCAATGCTTTTCTACGATATCAGCTGACATTTGTTAAACAACTTACTTTCTCCTTTTCTAATCCATTCCATAACTTGTTCTGGGGCAACCACCACCTCTTCAATCAGATCTTCTACATACGTATTCCTCTTAAGAGCAAAAACAGTAATAAGTTTTACGTAACTCTAAAAATCACTTAATACATTACATTACCCGCAATTATGGTATTTATTCCGGTTTGCTTCCTTCTTAGAAGGAAGCAATACCAGCTGAATGCCGTTTTACTCTGAATAGAAGGAATGGGCGAAGTTGAGACTTATCAGAACTGTAGTCTAAAGGCACAAGAATCAAACAGAGAACTAGAAAGTTTCCTAAAAATAAAACTGGTAAGAGAAATATCCTTCTGGACATTTTCTGAGGGAATGTAAGAGTTATTTCTCAGTAAGTGTCATAAGGCCATAATTATACAACTGATAAATCTCCCTTCTTACCAAGTTCCAAAAGCATTGATCATTTAGGGCATCGAAAAAACCACAACCAACCAACCATAAAATCCAGACCACCAATTCTTATTATTTGCTACAAAACTTAATATAAGGAAACTGAAGATGGCATTTATATAGATTTATTTTTCCCTACTGATCATCTTACTGAATAGTTGTATTCTGATGGTTATTCAGTGATTACAGTAGAAGGAAAGTATATCTACTTTGAAGATGATATGAAGATGGTATTAAAGTAACTCTGCATATCTGTTGAAGACTTCTAACACATTGAGCTAGAGGCTTCATATCATGTTTGTATAAGTTTTGTTACCTTGACAATGAATACTTGGGAATTGTCTAAGTTAAATAAAATATAGTATCCTGGGGAATTTAAGGGATTAAGTCTACTTTTACAACATTCATAAAGATAAACCAGCAACAGGAAGTCCAACTTCACTGGTGTTATTCAACCACATCAAGTGTCCTTCTGCTAATTATGAAGCTAAAAATTACCCAATTTGACACTGAAAAGTTTAACTAGATGCCTCTGAAGGCTTTTTTTTTTAATTAAAAAACAAACAAATTATTCTATTTCAAACAGGTACAATACTTACACTACATAACATCCACTTACATTAACATCCTCACGAATTCCCAGAGGCTTCTTTTTCCTGATATCACAAAGCAAATCTGTAATAGTTTCATTGTAGATTTCCATGTAAGAAACCCTTAACAAGAATTCTCTCTCTGGAATCTAATGTTCAAAGGGGAAAGAAAAAAAATTAAAAAATAAGACTAACCCATGAACACCTTTTAATGCCAGGTGTTAACCTTAACTTAAAGGTATATGTTTGGATATCATTCCACATTTTTCTTTCCCCCATCCTCTTTGCACATTAGCATCTACCAATATAGAATAATTTTTCTTCTATCCCACCCCCTTCCAGCTGTATTAATGGTATATCACTTTTAGGAGGTTATAAAAGAAAGGTAACTGCCCTACAGAAGCATGACAGTAATTCTCCCACTTAAATGCCCTTTCCACATCTAATTTCCTCCTGCTTAGACTTGTTCCTCCCTGTGTACCTACTCTTCTCTCTCTGCTTGCTTAGATTTACTTTGCTGCTGCTTCTTCCCCTGCCTCCCTGGTAGGGAATACTGGTGTGAGGAAAGGCTGCACAATAGGCTTAAGGACTACAGCGCCATGGAAAGTTTGCTTGGCTTTAGTTACTGTTATAGGCCCCCTAAGGTACTCTGCACCTCCTCAAAGGAGCAGTGACCATTTCACACAACTGACAACAATTACCTGAAATCCTCAAGGCAGAAGCAAGTGCTCTGCAGATGATGTTTTGGAAATCACTGTTTTAACTTACACCTTCTCCTTACTTCCTATTAGCATTGAGCAATTAGCCTATGATTCTTTTCAAAGCCTGAAATAAGTAAGTTCAGTGTCACATTCTTCCCACTAAAAAAGGTCTTCCATACTGTTAATTTTTTTAAAGTTTTAAGGTAATGTGAAGCTTTGTCTTTATTCTGCTATTTTATCTACTACCTTAATGAGTGAGCATCTATTTATACTCGTAAACAAGTAAAAAATTTGCAAGTTTAACAACCTCCCTTGGTTTTGTTCTAATTTGATTCCAACTAGTAGAGTCCCGTTATCTTTTTTTTTAAACCACTCATATCTGTAAGCCTAGCAAAGCAACTGCAACATACGGTCAAATATAAATTCATTTCATTCATAACAATGCTAAAACTAACTTTTATGTAACCATCACAAGTATTACTAGTCATTTCAGTCACTTCAATTTAATGGAGTTTCTCACCTCACAAATAACTTTGAAAACATGTTGAACTGCCTTAGGGATAATGCCCACAGAATCTTCATTTCCCATCATTGTGTATGTCTTCCCTGAAGCAGTCTGTCCATAAGCAAAAATTGTGCCTAGAAAGATGGTTACATTTTATTAATTACTTATGCAGTACATTAAAAACAGGATTTAAACACAGTTTTAAAACTTACCATTATAACCTTGCACAGCTGACTGTATAATTGGAACAGCAACGCCTTCATATAACTGCTGAGTGTTGTCACTCGAGTGAAAGACACGATCTTAAAAAAAAATAATTAAAATAAAGAATGTGAATCCATTGTATTGCAAGTCAAAACCAACCTGTCATGTTAGTATTGCTGACTTCATATCCAGTTGTATGTAGGATAATTCAAACATAAAATGTAATTAATTGTAACACTACTAATGCAGGCTTTTTTTTATTAAAAAAATATTAAACCGAGAACCAAGAAAGATATGACTAACAGGCAAGTCAAAAAACTTAAGAACAATGGACACAGTTAAATAGTCATCCCATTTAATCCTAAAAACAGTTATGGCTAGTTTATCTATGAGGATTGTAAGCCTGATAAGATATGCTACCAGTTAAACTTCTAGCTTGGAGCAATCTATAATTTTGGAAAAGTCTTTATAGTTAATAATTCATATTAACAAGTAGAGTGGATCAGTAGGAAGAGACTCAAAGTCAGGCAGTTAGTTACGAGGATCTAACATCCACACTAGGAACTTTTCCATTGTGGGTTTGGGTTCCCATACCCACTTTTCCCTAAATACTCTGGACTAGCCCTAGTCTAGTCCATTTGTAACTGGAATTCATATGAAAAGAATCCAGCTCATGGGGTTATCAAGCATTGGAATAGTCTGCCAAGGGAAGTGATAGAATCTTCGTCACTGAAGGTATTTAAAAGATAGGTAGATGTGGTGCTTAGGGACGTGGTTTAGTGATGGTTTTAGCAGTGTTAGACTGATGGTTGGACTTGATGATCTTAAAGGTCCTTTCCAACCTAGTCAATTCAAATTCCAAAACCACTCTACAGCATGATTCAGAACAGAGAGTGCAACATCCATCAGGAAGCTGACTTCAAAAGCACATTCTTGTTCCCGGCCAAAACTGAAATCCTATGTGCACCAACAGCACTCCTTCAAAATTATGAAGTTGGAAAAAAAGTCCACAGAAATTGCAAAAAGCTAAGGTAATTAATCTTAGTTGATACATCCAAGTAGTACAGTAATGAAGATCCCTGCAAGCATCAAAATAAAATAGTTGCCTTCATATTCTTACCATAACTGAATACTTTTGTACCGTTTACTTCAGAAATAGTATTATTTTCACTTTTCCAGTGGAGTGGCACTTTATCTTCGAGAGCATTTTCTCTAAAAGAAGAGATATTCTGTTAACCTTACTGGGTTAGGGCTCTGCTCCTATAACGCAGGCCTACCTCCTTACCACGAGCATCTCTCTCTCCCCCGGGCCCTCGCCAGTCCCGTTTCTCTCGACTCCCTCCTTCCTCCACGGGGGCGGACGCCGCGTTGATGCCCCATCCTCCCCCTCTTCCTAGGGCGGTAGTGGCGCCCTCGCTGAAGGTGACGGAGGGGCACAGCAACACCCAGGGAAGCCGAGTGGGCCCCAAGGCCGCGGGCAGCACCGCAGCCTCCCCTCAGGCTGGGGGCTCGGGTGCGGCCCTCCCGCCTGGAGGAAGCCTCACCTGGCGATGAGCGGCCGCACACGCACGCAGACGGTCACAGCCCCCTCGTCCACCATCCCCGCGGCCGTTGGGCGCACGCGAGAGGAAGAGCGCTCGCTCCTTCCTCGCCCGCAACCAGGAGAGCAACACAGCGACCCAACCGCCACCACAGTTTGAACTTCTCTCCGGGCCGCTTCCTATTGGCCCGCGCAGGGCAGACGCCACGGCGGAGCGTACCACTAGCCAACAGCTGACGGGGGGGAGCAGGGAGCGCGTAGCGAGGGATAGATGGCTGAACGGCCCCGCCCTCTCCCGCGATACTCCCCCGTCTGTCGCGAGTTCTGCGATGGTGGCGGCCAGGGCTGCGGCGCCGTGAGGGGCGCGGCTGCGGACGGCGCGGGAAGGCGGACGGCGGTGCCGGCCAGCGGCGTCCTTGTGTCCGTGCCCTCGGCTGGTGATTTAATTCGCTATCTACCGAATTTAATAGTATGCTTTCACACCTGAAAGTGACATTGTTCTGCAATTACGTTTATTTTTTTATTTTTTTGGTTTAAGTAAAATTTACATAGGCATTGAAGTGCGGGTTAGAAAAACAAGGCGAACGCGTGTTGGTTGGTAGGCAGTTCGTTGCAAGCCGTATTGTTTGAGGAAGGAGACGCAGACTTTTTGCCTCTTCTGAAAAAAGGCTGCTTCGTGGTGGTATCATCCGGTGATACAACGCCGCCTTGGCGCCAGTGCGGTGGGCTCCGCAGGGGCGGTGAGGAGGGGAAGGGAGGCAGCTGTGGAGAGGAGCCTACGGACATCAAAAGAGGCGGCGTGCCCCAGTTGGGTTTCTTTTAAGATCAGCTAATTAATGACTAATTTATGAAAATACTATTCATGTTTAAACGCTTAAAATATGTTTCTCCCCCTGAATTTTAATCATCCTCCTCTTCATCCTCCTCAGCGCCTTCTTCATCTTCCTCTTCCTCAGCCGCAGCTAAGGCCTCTTCCCTGGCTGCCTTGAAAGCCAGTTCCTCCTCCACAGTGGGGTCTCTCATCTCGGTGATTTCTGGCCCGCTGGGGTATTCTGCTTGCACTGGCGGAGGCAGTGCGGGAGCGTGGTTCTCTGGGCTGTATTTGTGACCCCAGCCAAAGTAGATGTTATCAAATTTCCTGAGAAAGAAAAGCGAGAGAATCACACATTCTTCTCCCCAACAAAACATCAGTGGAGGTGTTGTCAGGATTCCTTACTCTGCAAAAGGTCACTGCAGTGCAGATATCCAATAACAGACATATTTAAAAGATGGCACCTGTTTTTAACTGCTCTAACTGTTGATTAATATACCTTCCACTTAAAAATCTCCAAATGCTAAAATGGTGAAGGCTGTCCTCTGTCACTGCACTGTATTGCAGTACACCTCCAACCCCACATTGGTAACGTAGCACCATTTCTGACACCAACTCCAGTGCCCATTTAAAAGCACATATAGGTAATGACTGTACCACATGTAGTGGAAATGAATGAATGAACATTAGAATCACAGAATGTAGCTGTTTCTGTAAAAAGTACCACAGATTCAAGAATATAGGTTTTAAATCAAGGGCTGCACCCAAATACTAACTGGACGTTTACATCCATTGACTTTATACTAGCCTTTCCAATTATTATTCATTTTCAGTCTTAAATACATATTTACTGTTGCTGTATACATTTAAGTGGCTTTACCCATCAGTCTCCAGAATAGTTAGACTTAATGAATTAATATAATGAATTATTAATAAAGCAGCTTTGACTTCATTAGACAAGTGTCTGTGTTTAGCATATACAGTCTGTGTTGTAACCATGTCAACTGGGTACTCACTTGCCAGATGCAAAGGCATATGCTCCGGGCCATCGGTTAGACTGGAGAACTGCAACAGCGTATTGCGGGATCAAGTTTGTAGAAGGCTGAGCTGTCCAAGCGGGCATGTTTTGAATTCCTGGAGGCAGCCAAACACACTGAGTCAATGAGTAAACTGACTTACAAGCCTCTACAAAATATTTAAGACTGAGCCATTTTCACAGAATTCAAGCAGTAGTTATATTAAGTTGCATGTTAGAAAAGCCAGAAGTCAGAAACAATAAATGTAGATGCTGTATTCAAACAGCTGGTTTGGATGTATGGGTAGGTAGCACCAGAATGCTAATAGAGCCACATACAGGAAAGATCATGCTCCTGAAATTCATTAGTACTTACCTCTCTTTCTTTTGTCAAGGACTTTTTATCACTTACAGATAAATTATATAGGTATATTTCAACTTGATCAAAGAATGGCAAGTAGGAAAATAATTTACTATTGATGTAATTTAATATTCAGGTTCTCATATTCACATGATTTGCTGCAATAATATGCTACGGGATCTAAATTCTTATTTGTATATCTATGCATGTGTGTACATATGTATTTATTTATTTACATGTGCACACATGATTTTTTTGTCTAAAAAAATGATGGCAAAATAGCTGAATTTAATGTAGTGAGCTGTCTTGAACTTGCAGTAGCCTGACAAGTCTGAGGTATTTTTTCCCTTTATTCTAAACAAGATTGTTCACTAGTAAGCCCAGTTATTTCAATTTTAATGTCAATACTGTTAACCATTGTGCTTTTGATCAATTTTGTAAAAGAATGTGCTTACCCTGCAGGGGCAAACTATATTGATCCATGAAGTGCCAGAGTCCTATAACTTCAAATATTTACTACCTAAATGCCAGCGTTCCTAGTGTCTCTCTATCAAAAACTTATTGCATGAGGAATACCTTCATCTTCAGAGAGTGGAGTGAGAAGAGGAGGTCCTATTCCTTGCTGTAGTTCTTGCGGTAGTTCATCTGGCTCCTCTGCTTTCTCCTCCTCTTCATTTTCTTCTTCTTCCTCTGTTTTTTGAAGAGGATTAAGCCAAACACAGCGGCCCTATAATTGATATAGAAAAATAATAAATACATGTAACAATCACTGAAAGAATGCAAGGCAGTTAAAACAATTGGCTCAAGCACACACGCGCACAGTTAAAGGAGGGAGGGACAGAGGGAGGGAAGAAAAGAAAACAAATTAATTCCATAATTGTTATATTGTTTTCAGAATATTGTCACCTCTTGGCAGAGCGTTCCCTATATCCCTCATCCCTGCTTACTATCTCAGAATAACCTCATACCCCTGTCATCAGCTTTTTGTTATTTTGTAGTTTTCAGTTCCTTGCCAGTTCAGTTTGTATCCTTGCTAGATTACCAGTTACTGCGAACTAAGAAGCTACCACTGGTGGACTTTGCCCATTCCTTTTAAAATCTGCCTTGTTATTTAGCTATCAGTCAGAGGAACATAACAAAATGTTCTTAAGATTCTAATGCATATAGATTTTATTTTTACAACTATTGTTTTGCTGGTAATAATTTTAAACCTTATGTCCTACCATTTGCTGTTCTTTTACACTAGTGTTCTTGAATTGGTAGACTGGCTGGCAAGTCATCCAGCAATGATCATCACATTAGTAGTACATCTTTCCAGCACTAGCCTGATATTACAAATATTTTATGCTACAATTTTATTTACAATATTTTGGTTTTAAGCATTTTCATTTGCATATTTTGCAGAAGAAACCGGAAGAAAACATCAAATAAGTTCCATTTAGCATACAATCATAAGATATCTGTATTTTAGCATCCTACCCAACAAAAGACAATTTGAAGGATTTTTGTCAATTAAGGACTTCAAAAGAGAAAACCTAATATAAAAGATTACCAGAATTGTTATCTATCAAGGCCTAACTCCATACAGTTATCTAAAGATAAGTTTCAATCTGAAGAACACACCATTGACAAAAGTACTAAACCTAGAAGGTTCCTAAATATATATACATATATATATAAAAATATATCCTATATGTAGATATGTACAACATACATACTATATCAAATATATTTTTTGTAGAAAAATATTTCAGTACAACACTATTTCTGGAGAATAGTTCAAATGTGCAGGTGAGGAGTGTCATTTACATTCTGAAACCCTACAAGTACTACAGTGTGACTAGTACCCGAGGTCTGCGTAAGCTATGCCAGAACGTACCTGCTTTAGAATACTCTGTACGTTGTGTACCCATGCGGAGAGAGAATCCACCATTTCAGCCACAGAAAGAGGCTGAAAATCGGGGTTTTCTTCATATGTATCTCTTCCTCCTTCCACCTCCTCCTCTTCATCTTCTTCCTCTGCAAACTGGTAAAATCCAATGGGAGAGATCTGGGTTCCTGCTGAGATCCGAGCTATCTGTGCACGCAGGTAATTGGCCTCATTTCCAGGGAAAGGAGGAAAGCTCACAACAGGAGCATCCAGTCTCCCAGTGAAGAACTTCTTGATTTTCCTGGCACAGACAATCTGGGCTGGTGTCACTGGAGGCAACTTCACCCAGGGTTTGCCTGGCTCATTACAGACAAAGTAGACATATTTATTAGCCCCAGTCCCATTTTCTTCTTTTGGGATGACAGGTGGGGGCTTATAGGTGGACTTTGGTGGTTCATCTTTTTCTTTCTCCTCCTCTTCGTCTTCGACCTCACCCACCCCTTTCCCTCCTTCCTCAGTAACTGCTTCCTCTTCTGTTTCCTCCTCCTCTTCTCCCTCATGGTACTGTACTTCAGCTATAATATAGTTCATCTCCAGGCCCAAAATTTTGCCCCAGAAGCGACAGGTCTGGATTGGCTGAACACTAATTAGTTTTTTAAGGGCAAGGAATATGTGATAGGATTCATCTTTGCTCAAGCCAATTCCAGCCTGTTCAAAATAAAAGGCTGTTTCCATCACATTAGGTAGAGGAGTCTCTCCCTGGAAAGAAGATCTAGAGTTAGAGCTGAAGAATGGTATAATTATCTATTTGAGAAATTAAACATGTTATCCACTGAATGTTCTCTCTGAGTGTTTTGTAGACATTCATTCACTACCTCTTCCACTATCATTTAAAAAATTAAAAATGCCATTTTAAGGGTAAAGAAGAGAACTACAGCTTTTAGAATACAGGATTTCAAAATTCAAACTCCTAATTACTGCGAAATAAGGAAAGTCAAAATTCTTACACAGGATCTACAAAGGTCTTCAGTACTAGGGCATGTCATCTATGTAAGAGGCCTTTACATCTGCAAACAGTGTCACTGTATTTCCTTGTGTTTATGACAGATGCATTTGGGGAAAATATAATACATATTCTATATATTTAGACACCAGACCAGCAATATTCCTCTGGAGTGAATGTTGTTCTTTTGAAAACCTTGGCATAAAACTCCCTGCATTTTTTGAAATACTGGCCCCTGCTCTTACTGAAGTCCATAGTAAGACTCCAGCTGGCTTCCATGGAAGCAGAACTAGGCCAATAATGAAGATTTCATTAAGTATTTCCATTGACTTTATCACCCTTCTTTCATTTCATGGACATAGGTGATTATATCACACAAAAATACTAAAAGTTGTGCACAGCAGGGTAGGGAATTTTGAAGAAGTAGTGCTAGTTTTGTATAGAATTTCTTTGGCCCTTCCAGGTCTCTTATATCAAAGATAGATAGACAGGATTATGAAAAATTCCAAATTCCTTTCTAAAATACCCTACTTTTGTCCATTTTTACCATTGTATACTGTTACTGTAAAATAAGTAATAGGCTATGGAAAAGATGAAAGACTGTCTCTTCTGTTGTTAGTAATTGTGTTCTGCAATGGCAATTCGTTTGAATATATACTGGTAACTTCATATGAAAATCAACATCTCATTGATTAGTTTACGTTGGTTATTATAAGAATTCTCTTATTTTTTCATTGGGTACAAATGCTTCTGCATATAAGCAACTGAATACTGAAAAATACCCTATTTTAAGAAGTAGATTTTCAATTCTAGTAGTTCTTCATTATAACCCTCTTTTTTTTTTTTTGGAGAAGGACAGACTGGAACCACAGCTGGAGATGGAAGGATCATGAAATTCTTCATATTCTATTTTACAGTAACAGCTGTGCACAATATTCTCAAACTGGTGTCCAGAATTATGGTTACCTTAGGTAAGGAAATGTCACATTTAGGTAAAGAGAAGAAAGTTGGATGCAATATTCCATGCTGAACTGGCATATGGGAGATATTGTAAACTTTACTTTCTCTTGATCATCTCTAGAACATCTGTGATTTTAAAGGCTCAGAATATTCGATTAACTACAGGAAAAAATCCCAACTAAGTAACCAGATGGGGTTTCTTCTTCACAACTATGACGAGGGTACATGGTACTGTAGTTGCAATTATTTATATGATCATGAAAGGCAATAGTACAAAGGAGGACCTCCCTTCCTCCTTTCCCTTACCGCCATCCTCCCACCCATTCCCTGTTATATATGATAGCTATTCTTCTCTGATAATAACTCACTATCTCTTCTTCTAGTTCTTCATCTCCTTCTCCGTTTGCCTTGAGGAACAAAGCTTTACGCTTTTCTGCAGCTTCAAATGTTGGAAGAATCTCATGTTCATCTCGAAGAGTGTCCATTTTTTTTTGAAAGTGAGCCCACTTCACATCCTTGCTGATATTCTCTATTATGTCTACTGCATTTCTGGGCTGTTCATCCAGGATCTTTGTTAGCATATTAGCAAGATGGTCATATCTGTCATATAAATGTAAATATTATTGGCCTACTATACAAAAGTCTTAGAATATTATGTTTTTAATATCAAAAGTAGAAGCTAATCACCTTGAGCTTTGGAGAAATCGTTGTAATAGTTAGATGAAAGGGAATCACAGAGCATCATGGGAAATTAGACGCGAAACTAGCCTGATTATAATATACTTAGGAGTAGTCCCATCTTCCATTTGTGGTATATACCACACCTGCCTCAGGAGCTGAAGCTGAATTTAAACTTGCTCTTAATCAAATCAATTTCCCTTTGAACTCTATAAATAATTCCCTTAGGAATTTTGATTCTGAAAGATGTCAGACACACACAAGCATGATATAGCAATGAACTATTGCATTTATAACACGTTCTTCCATTCTATATATACCCCCCTGGTATCCCTCCCTTTCTTAACATAACCCTTTGCCCTTTTACCAACCCTATTTTTTCTCTCTACTTATACTTCCTACCCCTTTCAATTGTGTCCCTTTTTCAGACTTACAAGTTCAGGCCAGATGTTGTGCTGCTCTTCAGTAAATAGGCTTTTGCATTCTGAATTGCCAGCGTTCGGGATTTGGGATCGGGTATCTGATCATCATATGGACTGTATCCTGGCTGATAAAGACCATAACCTGGTTCATGTGGCTGATAGGGGCCATGCCCACGTTCATAGACTTCATAGGGATCTTGTCCTACTGCGTATGTCGGGTAGGCACTTTTTGGTTCCAGTGTTTGGTAAGGGTCCGCTCCTAGCGTATATGACGGATACATGCTGTGCCTTGCCTCCTGTGCCTGATGAGAGTCTTGTCCCAGTGCGTATTGCTGGCTGATGTTTATTTCTGGCACCTGTAGCTTCTAAGACCTTGTTCTGCTCCCCATGGATGGCAGAGGTGTTGATTTTGGGTCTGTGATTGATACAGTGCTTGTCCTGGTGCACAGCTCTGGCCAACACCTCCTCTTTGGTCTTGTGCTTGGTAGGGGTCTTGGTCGGGTGCTTGTGGCTGACGAATGCCCTTTCTCGGTCCTGGTGGCTGATCAGACCCTTACCTTACCCCTTGGTCTTCACAGGAAGCCGGGCCCGGTTCCGACTGCAGAGGCTGGTAAGCGTATCGTTCAGGCTCGCCCACGGCCTGGCCCGGGGGGTGCGGGCCGAGCTGGGGGCACCAAACTGCCCTTCAGCCGCCGTCCGCTCCGCTCGTCGCGCAGCAACGGCTGCCGCCGGCGAGACGCGGCGGGGCGGAGCGTCGCCGAGGTAAACGGGCCGCCGTTGCTATGGACGCCCGGCGGGGCGGTGCCGGAAGGGGTGGGACGGCGGCGGGTTTTCAGTCGGGAGCCCGCGCTCCGAAAGGGGCAGCGGTTCGTCCCGGTGCGCGGCAGCCAGGGCCCTTAAGGGAGCGGCGGGGCTGACAGAGGCCGTTGAAACGGTTGGCGGCACCCCGCGCGCTGAGGCCGGCGGTTGAAACCATTGGCGGCGCCGCGCGCGCGCCCGGGGGAAGCCGCCCAGGCCGCTGGCTGTGGGGTGTCCCCTTCGCATCGCCCCACGCTGAGCAGCAGCGGCTGGCCGGAAGAACAGCCCGATTGCTGAGGGGGCCACCGCCCCCGCCAGCCCTCCTCAGCGGCTCCCTGAGGGGGCTGTCGCTGGGGGGGGACCCGAGGGAAACCGCCCTCGAGGGGGCCGTCCTGCCGGCCTCGCTGACCCCGGCCCAGCGGATCTGGTGGGTCTGCTGGGTGGGAAACCCCAGCAAGCTGCCCGAGCCCTTACCCCTTTTTGTAAAGGGGTTTTCATGCTCTGCTTGTTTCCTTTCATCATCACCCACAAACTATGAAGCACTGTTAGTACTCTGCCTGGAGCGCTTGTGGTACAAGAATCTTTCAGACCTCTGCTGAGAGCAGAGAAATGGATCTTCAAAAGCTTAATTTTGACTGAAAAAGGAATAAGTAGCATTAATTTACCTTCACTGCTTTCATTGCATGCGGTAGTAAATGCAGTTTAATCTGCATTTTAGTAGTGATATGTCATGCTGTACAAAGCTTTTTTTCTTTTAAGAGGAGAAAGACTTTGTAAAATCTGATTATTGCTTTAAAAAATTGTATTCACAGATCCAAGGATAAAAGCAGATTTAAATTAAGTTGGAATGAAGGGATTCTGATAGAAAACAGTTTTGCCATGTGATTCTATCAGTGTTAAGGAGACAGCTGTCCGTAATGTGAGTAGTTTCTCTTTGCAACAGTATTCAAATGCTAAAATGTGAAGGACAGATGTTACATTACAGAGGAAAAACCTGCTACCTTTTATTAATTTAGATACTTGTGATTTGCTTTACAGAAATCAAGTAGTGCAGTGCTGTATGCTTTTGTAGTCCCATCAGGTATTATGTGCTACATTACTATCTACTTGAACAGGTGTTTGAAGTTATGTTACTATCCAGAGCCCTCATTGTGTGTGTAAAATCTGCTCACATTAATAGTCTTCTTAATTGCTCATAATTAAATCAGTGAACAACTTTTACTGGTTGAGTAAAGTTAAACACATATCTAGTCTCAGCAAAATGCCCTATTAAGGTTAAAAGTTGTGTTAAAGTAGTGCAATATCTGAACTGTAAAATATACTTCTCCATCATTGACGGATCAGCTAATGTAACTTTTAAAAAATGTGGTTTATTTTGGACATTTATTAGAAGTAACCAGAAAAAATTCTCAGATGGGGCATTGCAAATTTCCGTCAAGTTCCAAGAAAGTAAATGTCAGAAGTATCATTGAGGAATCTGACCCATTCTGAAACAGCAGCGAAACATACGTTTCCACATCCTTTAATATACAGAGCATTTATATGAAGAATTAAAAAGTTTCTGTATTGTGTTCCTATGATTCCAAGTAAGACAATATCACAAAAATGTTACTTCTGCTGGGTTTCAAGTTGTAGAGGTTTTATTGTTGACCTACTACTGATGTTTGCGAGGAATGTGTACATGTTCATTTTGCAAATGTATTTGCAGAACTCAGACATTGACTGCAGAGGGCGGTACAGTACTTGCAAATTACTTGCGAATTCCTCTTTATTTGATATCCATGTTTCATATTTGGAGGAGAAACTTGATTTGTTTAGTAATTCACTTGTAAAAAAAATTTATGGAATTATGTCATCTTTCTACCTGTGATGTTCTGTGAAGCAGCTGCTCAAGAAAGGGCAACTGTTTTATCTTTTCAATCCTGTTCAGCAAAGAAAGAGAAAACTAGCGGCACCTATATTGCAATTATATAAGTTAGGAAACATGTAAAATGTACAATGGCTCAGGGCTAAGAGTACCTCAGTGCAGAAGAATGTTTCAGCAAAGTGCTGTGATGATCTCTTGTTGATACAGAAAAGTAGGAAATGCGTATATGTGATATTGCTGCAGAAACTTTCATGAACACTGTCAGTAGCATGGATTAATTAGCTGAACAGTAACTAAAGTGTTAATGTTTTCTCTTTCCAAAGGAGATATGTTAAGGGTTTGTATTGCCTCTGCTGTGGCCGGGTAGCAATGGTCTCTTGTCCTATGGATTCAAGTCCGTTTTTCAGTAGCCCCCTTTTTTTTTTTTTTTGGTACGGAACTCTTGCCTGTTTGTGCTTATTTCAAAGTGCAGATCCAAAGGTGGTATAAAATGTTGCACATAAACCTGGACGTCTGTTGCATTTCTATACAGTTTCATTGGTGAATTTTGAACATGCTTGCATAGGAAAGGAATGACAGGCAATCTGAATAGAGCTTCCCATTTCAAGTGGTAATCCTTCTGTGCTCTGTTGATTTCTGTGCAAACAACTGTTGAATTGGGAAGCCCAGCTTCATGTCCCATGTGTGTCTTCCTAGAAGAATGCCTTTATTACTGGACCAATAAGTAGCACCTGTAACTACTGAGGTGAAGTTGCTCTTTACCGTGTAGCAGGCAAGGCGACTTTAACTGAATTCCAGCCTGTACACTGGGAATCAGGTGCTATTGCTTTCTGTGTGAAGCTTGTTCTGGCAAGGACTGCCAGGTGTGCTGTCAGCTCACTTAAGAGGAAGGCATAATTAGTAGATTCTTATTGAATTTGCTATAGCATAGGTTTCAAACTGCATACTGTGGTTGGGACTAAAGTGCCTGAGCATGTGAAGATGATCTTTAGCCTTTCCTTCATACTATGTTTATTAATTAAATACTTACACTCATTCTGACTGCTTCTAAATGACTTGAAGGGGAAAGGTACTTGAAAAGTGCCAGTTCTGTCTTGTTGCCTTTGTTAATTCTCATGAAAAGACTATTAACTACATAACTACTTTTTTAATGCCTTTTTTCTGTTCAGAAGCCAGTGGCATTTGTTTCTTCTGCAATTCCAAAAAAGTCACATGCAATTTTTATGCTTAAACATACAGAAAGTTGTTTTAACTGTGTAACAGAGTGCTCTCATACTCTTTTTTTTTTTTAACGCAGAGAGGATCAAAATGGATTCCTGTGTCACTTTCAGAATATAGTTTTCCATTTGATTGACATTTTTCTTTTTATGTCACTTCTAATAGCAATTTCCTGCTAAATATCTAAGTAACTGCTTGTGTACACAAAAGCAAATATTATTCTGTGAATCTTAGGTGTTTATTGTGCAGAGGGGAATAGATGCTTATATAAGATTTCCTTAAAATATGGCACTGACTTTTTTTTTGTTCGTTGCAAGGTTATTATTGAGTCATTTCTGCTGGTATGCCTCTTTCTCCTTCCATAGGGCTTGATTCTTTTCTTTTCTTTGGGTTATATGCTGAAGTAAAAATGTATTCCTCAGGTGGTCATAGACATTAGATTAGTGCTGGCAGTCTGAGATGCTTTTCTATAAGGCTATATTATTGGAAAGCTGAGAGAACATCATCCTTCTGCAGGGGGTTGATAGGAAATGCATATAGTGCTCTGAAGAGAATAATAACCATTTTTGGAGATCTAGTACTGGCTTTTGCTCTTATTGAAATCAGTGGGAGTTTTGCTACTGACTTCGGTGAAAGTAAGATTAGGCCCTTTGTCATTTCATTATCATTTTTTTGACATAGACCAGGTTATATGCTGGGAGACAAACTAATTTTAGTCCTGACTTACAGTGGAGAGTTTTTGTGGTTAAGGCCAAGCATCAGTTTGCATCCTACGCTGTGAATTCTGTATTTTACATCCTCTGAGTTCAGAAAATCACTGAGAGTTACAGGATAATGCTTAGTAGACGTTTAACTATAACTGTGCAATGGCAGCAATGTTGGTGTGGACCAGCATAAATTCAAAGGGTTAAAAACCTTTATATCATCTGGTGATCTGAGTGCTAAAGCTATGTCGTAAACAAAGCTTTTGTTCAAACTATGTTATTACAGTGACATGGTGAGGATTTTTGTTATGAGAAGTGCAGGAAATTGAAGTTGATAGTTTTTTCACATACTGGAATGCAATGTCTTTGTGATTATGGTTTCTGTTACTGAAGGTGATGGTATTTCTCTGTTTTTGGGCACTGTGAAAGACTAAAAATTGCAGTGGACATGACGATTAGTGCTTTCTGGGTGCTGTACCTCTATTTTATTATAATTTTCATTGATGTTGGTATAGCATTTCTTACCTGTCAGTACCATCAGAGCACAGTGTTTTTTGATTGCTATTTTATGAGGGGACAGCTTAGTTTTCTGGCAAAGAGGGTGTGGTAGTTGTGCATCTTTTAAATACATGCTAGGTTTAATGAGTGCCAGCCCAGGTACTTTGTGCTGGTGCTCAGAACTGTCCATTTCCCACAAGTCTGTTAAACCACAACTGCAGATTTCGGAGGCTGTGTGGTTTGATACTTGCCAGGGTGAGATGAAAAGCAGTGGTGATTGATTCTTTCTAGCATGTTACAGCTGTGATACAGAGTTCAAGTGGGCCTGTTTTGGATCCAGGTAGCTTGGCTTCTGTAACTTGTTTTTTTATTGTCTGTTATGCAGAGAAATCTGAATGTGTGGGATAATTCCTTCTCTTTAAAAGGTCTAACTGTCCATAATTGTGCATTTCTATACCATTCTCATTGGCTGAACCTGTTTCAGTGGTCCATGTTGATGATCTCCAAATTGGTTCCTCACCGCTATATGGATCCTGATGACTGTGCTGTTGCAACAGTGGAAAAATGGACTGTTTGAGTTTAGGATCTTTGATTACTGCAACAGTGTTACCAGGTGGCAGTAGCGTAGTGGAATGAGCTTCAAATGCCTTCCTCTGCTCTGGCTTGTTGCAGGGTTGTGAGCTCTCAACAGCCTTGTTTCTCCTAGATGTGCATCTGAAGTTCCCCTTTCTTGGGGGATAGGTGGGTGAAAGGGAGGGGAGGTTTAGTTCAACACAGAAATTATTGGGGGATTTTGTTTCTGTTAATATTTGATTAAGTGACAGTTAAAATGGAGCAATAATTTATTGTCATTAATAAAAGGGTGGTTCACTTTTTACATTGCAGATCTATAACCTTTACTGTATTTCTGAGAGTGATAAAACAAACTTTTATATTTATTAGATACTGCATTCAATTTATACCACTTATATATTTTATTCTTACGTGAAGCTGAGCGAGTGCAATCACTTCAAGAGGATTATAAATTTCAGTCAATTCCTGTTTTGCTTTTCCGTAGCTGTGTGTGTTATAGCACTACTTATTGTAGAGAGAATAGATCTGATCATTTTTTCCCCTACTGTGGTAAAACCTCTAGTCCGCAGCAGCAGTGTAAAACAGGGTATAATGGTTCAGCAGTATTTTACAAAACTATACAGAACATGAAGAAAAAGAGAATGAGGCCTGACATTTTGCCCTTTCAAATGGTTAGGAGAAGGGCTATCTGAGCATATTCTTCACATTTATAAAGCACGTAGAAAATATTATAAAATCAAAATCCTTCAGAAGTGTAGATGGCATTGTTTTCATTAGGGATGTTGTAAATGGCTAGGAGGCTTTGTGTTACTTAGAGATATACAGAAGTAGTTTCAGTATTTCACTAGGATTAGTTATACATGTAAGTTCACACTTAAATTCTTTCCAGAAGGATCCTGCCATGTTAGACTCAATAAACATGAAATTCTGCTCAAAAATCCATCTTTATATTGCAGTTCTGTCAGAAGATCTATGCTGCTGAATACCACTTTTAAAAAATACAACTTTTCAGGCCATGTTTTTTCAACAATGTTCAAGCAAGTTGTCCTATCTTATGTTATTTTGACTGTGTGATATGTAATAGTTGACTTGTCTGAGGACAGCAGTATGCTCAGAAACAATATGTTTAATTTATATCTACTGAGCTCATAATGCAATTGCATTCTTCATTTGAAATAGTATGCAAAGCATAATGGGGAATTCAAGCCTATGAAGTTTACTTTGTGATGATTTCCAATAAAGAGAAATCTATCTTTATCATTGTTATTTCATGAAATACCATTAGATCAACTATTTTCTCTGGAAATAATTTCTATAAGGTCAAATACTATTTCACTTTAAATTGAACATCTAGGTTCAGTCTCCATTGTTGTGGATAACTTTGTCCCATTTTCTTTTTCCAGAGATGTATAACTTCTTGCAGACAACCTTATTCTAGGAACCAAAACGTTCACTTGAAAAAAAATTTTTTTCCTTCTTTTTCCTCCCTATTATTTTGAATAGGGCTACTATTTTCACTTAGTCACTTAGCTTCCACATCTTTTTTCTGTCTATGAAAAGCATGACAAAAACAAGGCAAAAATTTGCATCAGCAATCAAAAGACTATATTTAGGTGAAGTAAACAGGAATACCTGTGAAGTGTTGCTGAGATATGTTTCCCTGTATTTTATATTAGCAACTTTGCAATATAACTAGATCTTTGGTGCAACGATGTCCATCCCATTTCACATATAAATAAGTATTCCATAGAAAATATACTATGAATTTAGATAGTAAAGGAGATTGTTAGTCTGTTTTTCTTGCAAAATATTTATGTAACCATTGTAAACAATGTTTTGCTTACCTGCATTTGAAATTTCATTCCCTCTTCTATATTTTGTTCATGAAAACAGCTTCTTTAGCTGTCAATGTTAGTAAGCATTCAAAGCACCCATATTAAACCATAAATTTATTTGTATTCCTTTCTTAAAATGTGAAAAAATATTGTGTCCTTGTAAAACTGTAAGAGCATCTTAAAACGTGCCCTTAAGTATATAAAATTTAGGGGCTATGACACTACTTTTAGCTGACTGGAGTGAGACTGAGAGCTGTTTGATGCCTAGACTTCATATACATAGGGTAAAATGTTTGGCAGTTAAAAAGACATGACAATCCATGCATTGAGCAAGGATTGCTTAACTGAATGATGTGGAAACTCTGTCATGATATGCTACAAACTAAGCATCTCTTCAGATTTTAGTCACCTTTATCTGAACCGAAAGGGGTTACAATTATCTATTTCAGACTCACAATTTATATATATCTTCTACCCCCCCCTTTTCCTTCACTGTTCAGAGAAATAAGTAGGGCTTGTCTTCTAAAGAACAGCTGCTGGGAACATACATCCTCTATACCAGCCTAGGTAAGGCTTGGGAGGGGAGAGACCTGAATTCAACTCCCTGTGGGCTAAGACTCAAATCATATTCCCCACATCTTGAATAAGGGAACTGTGTCTGTCTGAGGGGACTTATGTACACTACGAAATTCTACTACCCTTTTCCTAGCTTGATATTCAAAGTTGGTTTTTTTTAAATCTTTTATAAAGCAAACCCATGATCTTAGAGCACAGTCATGAGTGATTTCTTAAGAGATTCCAGTACAGTCAATAAAAAGATGAAAACAATTAGAGCCAACACTTTATAGCCAACAGTAGTTTTCTGGGATACCGTAATAACTGTAAGAAGAAAACATGGGGAGCAAAAAGTTGACTAAAATAAGTCACAATAGAGCTTGAGACTTCTCTTTGAAGAATCTAGGTCCAAATACCATCTGTTAATCAGATAGTGATTTCCTTCCTGAAGTAACCATGACTTTATTCAGAGGGACAAATTCCATTGTGGAGTTAATTAGTGAAATTCCTTCCACCTCAGTGAGGCAGTTATGGCTCAAACTCCTATCTATCAGGAATCTGCATTATGGGCTTTTCATTAATGATATTCCACAGAAGGACATACTAAGTTTATGCATTAAAAATTTTTTACTTTTTGCACAGATATAATTAAGTATGAAGCAATAAGAATAATGCTTCAAGTTTTAAAGAACTAAAAAAGCCCCCAAGTATCTTACAAGGTGATGTATTTACAGATTGAAAATAAATGATAACAGGAAAAATTTCAACAGGCTTATTATGCTTAATATGCCTGTGTTGCATTTCCAATCTCCATGGCAACTCATGGTAATTGATATTTTAGGTTGAGATTTAATAAATAATACCCAGTGTTGTGACGTCCTGCTTTAACTACTGCTTTGAAACAAACATCAAAAACTTAGGTGAATAGGTTTAGTTAGTTTGTTATTGGTGTTCAAAAGAATGTCATGGCCGTGGAATTCTGAACTAACAGGCTTAATTATGCACCATTTGACTTTGGTTTTGCTTCCCCTGAGCCTGAAGACACATCTTGTTAACAATCTTCTTTCTATGGAGTTTAAAATAGCATCCAGTTGGTTTCATTACCAGGTCAGTGAATACTCTACCTGTTGAAAGAGACACTTTCTCATCCTGAGATCTGAGAGTAACTATGACTCAAAACTTCTTTTAATTCATAATCGAGAGTTTGAACTTTATTTAAATGATGTATAGATCTGGTATTGGTCTCTGATTAATTCAGCAATTCTTGCTCTGTATTCTTAATCAACCTTTCACTTTGTGAATTTATTCAATAATTTTGTGATCAGAAAGTCAACTTTGAATAATTAAAGCTGGTAATAAAACTACTGGAATTTTTCAAAAAAACTTGTTCCAGTTTTAAATTGTGTAGTTTATGTTGCCTTTATCTTCATTTGCTTAATACTAACGCACAACAAAAATGGAGGTAGGTGGGAAGGTTTCTAAATAGAAGTATTAATTCTTTGACTTTAAAATCTTTTAATCTTAAAATTCTTACAGGGTTTCAGTCTGTATTATGAAAACACAGATATCCAAATATAACAGGAATCAAGAAACAGTAATGGTAAAACTTGCCAACTAACTAAAAAAAAAAAGTAGACGTTTGAGTTACTTTTGGGAAACAGTGTAGTTTCTGAAACTCTGGATCTCTTCCAGACGTTGTGTTTCTTCCTTAAGCCTTATCTGTTCCTTTTTTCAGTTGTGGTGGTAGATTTTTTTTTTGAAAGCTGTCACTGTAGATGTAGGTGTATCTTGCATATGCAGCTGATACTGTTCATTTCCTCTAAGCCCGTGGTATAAATTCATTTAGCTACCATCTATCTTCTGTTCCAGCTCTTGCTCCTCAGTGTGGAACTTGCCCTTCACTGGCTTTGAAACTTCATAACTTAGGGTCTATGAGCTCTGAATAAATTAACTCATTCACCTGGGGTGGGTTGGGAGAGGAATGAAAGATGATTAATGACTTTCCTCTTAAGGAGGACTCAGTTACTGAGTTATTGAGTCTCTCCTGTCAGTTCTCCCCCAGCAACAAGTGCAATAAGGTCACAAATTAGCTTTTGCCCTGGTTTGAGATTTTTAACGTTTTGGTCCAGTGTTTAACAGAAAAGTCATTCTGATAGCTTGACAGTTTTCATTCTAGTTTAATTATACAGATGTTACTGCCTGAATTATGGGACAAAGAGAAGAGCACTTTTTAGCAAAAAACACTTCTAAATGTGTCACTGTTTGAAGGTATTGTGTTTAAGTGAACCCCATTTGTAACTGTAAAGAATTTTTATTTTGGACAAAGATGGTGAGAGAACAGGAAATAGTCATAATACTGACTTTCTAAGTGGGTACAATTGTAATTATTAAATTGGAACAGTTCTATAGCAATCCATGAAGCTGCATGCTTTTGCTAGCTGAAAATCTCTCTTGTGGTATCTGTCTCTTGATATTTCTTGATGCTATCTTCCCTTCCAACTCCCTCTACCTGTTTAATTCCAAAGTGCAGGAACAAGAGTGTTTTGAGATGAGCAGATAAGATTAAAGTGTCAAGCTTTACTAATCAAGAAGTTGATTAACTCTCAAGAAAGGCAAACAAATTTTGCTAATAATAGGCCAGAAGACAGGAAAACACTATGCCTAAAATTCAACAGTTAAAGGTAATATTAATTTCACTTGTGGAGGTGCCACTCTTTCAAGAGGTTGGAGTTACAGGAACAATAGCTGTGTTCCTAAAATAGATTTTCTGAGCCAGAGCTTTCTGGATAAACAATTCCAAGATAGGAAGCTAGGGTTTTCCTGGAAGGCTTCTGAGGTGTAGCCCAGAAAGAAGTAGTCATTTAACAGGCAAAATCATGGTAAGTTTAAAAAATAAAAGACCTGATCTGACTCTTATTTCAGGTTTACGCTCTTTCAGTTGGCTAGATTCCTTCTGGCTCTGAGATTCAAAGGGAGGGCAATGTATATAGGAGGCAAAATTTGTAGAAAACATTTCTCTAGTTAGATGCAATGTACTTTCAGGAGCGTGTTTTGTCTAGTAATGCATTTGTTTCTGTAAACAGGCAGTGAAGTGAAGTAATAGGATTTAGAAGCAGTTGTTGCTCAATGATGGGAGAATATGATTTATGTCGTCAGAAGTAACAAAGGGTCCACCATGCCTGGTTTATTATTATTCAGGCACTGAAATCTGTTAAACATTAGTTTTCTTACAGTTATATCATGTGTTTCATCTCACATGTATAAACTTTGCTGTTCAAACAGTACCTCAGCCTCTCTTTAAATGCCAGAACTGCTTTCCCCCCATTATTTTATATCTCCTAATGTAAACAAGAGTTAACAACCTCCCTCCTGCCTCATTTAATGATGTTTAACAAGTAATCAATCTGAATTAACAGCAGGAGACTTCATGTCATTCATATATTTTTAACAGATATGTTCATTTAATTCCATGAATATATTTGGTGATGAAGGAAATCTGCTGTGATTCACCAGTTTCCTGGGAGAAGACTTGGGGCACACATCTTAATTAAGCATTGTTGTTTTAGACCTCTGACACTTGTGATGAAGTTAAATAATAGTTCATTAATTTCTATTTGTCAAATGCTTGTGTTGATGAAGCTTTTTCATTTCATCTATAAGAAAGGCCTTTTAAATTCTTTCTTGAAAGATTTTTATGCTAATATCTTTGGGGGATAGAATGAAAAATACTTTAACAAATGCATAGTAAATAAATCATAAGACTTCCACAATTCAAACACCAAAAATCAGCTTGTCTGAATTATTCAATTTGCAGTTAATATACTTAACAATAAATATGATGTGGATTAGTTACATGAGAGAATGTTTGGCTTGCTATGGATTGTATAGCAGCCTTTAGTTTAGTTTTTATAGACTGTTGTAACTAAGTCTAGATTTTTAGTCCATTAGAATGCTTGCCTGTACTGTCTACCCGTGACTTCATTATATTCACTATGTTGCATTTCTCTAATATTGGGCACTTTCCACTTGTGTATTGTGAATGAGCTTTATCTAGAGTAGCAAATCTCGTGCTTTATTTACATGGAAGATTTAAATCCCTAAACATGGTGGAGCGCTGTAGAAGATTAACTTTATTTTTTGATTTTAAACTGTGGGCTGATTCTACTATGGCTGAATGAGTTTCGTAACTTGAAAACAGATCTAAAACTAAATCAATGTTGTAAACTCTATGCTTCACCCACTTGTAAATAATCCACACCAGTGGCAACATTTGCGCACTAGCTGACTGGGTGTCACAAATGTTGATGCTATAAAAGCCTCACCAGTGGACAGTACAATCAACCTCCTAGAAAAAGTACATAAGATTTCCTCAAATGACTTGACAGTTACACACATAAGGCATATAATCTATATGCCATCTGATAAGACACAGGTGAGAAAACAAGGAGAGAAAGATCTGGAGGGGATGGGGGGAGGGGATAGTGTTTGTAATTAAGGAATTCACTATTTAAATATTTTTTGTTTTCTAACAAGCTGACTTGTAGGAGAACTTAGTAACATTTCTTTAAAGATATACTTCTGAACTTCATGTAGAAAGCAGTTAGGGAAACTCTGTAGCTCTTGGGGAGCTACAAGAGCAAACATTACTTCTCAGATGGCTCTGTGTGCATAATCAAGGACCTCTTTCCCTTCTGTCATTAGGTAATGGTGTCCTTTTGCTTTAGGTATATTTGCTTTATTTTTTATGCTAATGTGCAAGCAAATAGGATCACCAGCCCATGTCTTACTTGTAGAGGGCAGGAATTATCCTTGCAACAGCTGCTGTGGTGACTGGCATCTGTGTTAGTGTGTGGGGTTTTCTTGCATCACACTTGCGTAATTATGGTAGGAACAGTTTTAGTATGGCTTAGAGCATAAATATTCTAATAAACTCAGCTTCTGTTGTAGAAGAGGTTTTAGATTTGAAATATATTATATATAATTTCTGTCACTTGTCTGAGTATTTCAAATGAAAACATTATCACAATGGTATCAAGAATTGACTCATAGGTTAGATGGTCAATGTTTTAAGTGTCTTGAAGTCTAATTGGTCAGAGGTAGCCTAATGTGAAAAATAGATTGTTTCCCATCTGTTAGGTGCAAATATCCATTCATTGACATGCTGAACTTCTGAAATTAGGAGCATTTAAAATCTCTTCTGGTTGTTGCTTTATGAAAACAAGCTGGATTATAACTCCTATTGAGCTGTATCAAAGATTAAAAAAGCTAGTCTTACACTGAATGCAGTTCAACTGGTTCCAGTGATTGGTCTTTTAGGAGGGGCTCAGACCAGGGAGGAAGAGGAGAACTCCCACTCCTCGCTTTAAGTGGTAAAAAGGAGTATAGATCTTATGCTGGGCTTTCATAGGAGAAGTGTCTTTTGGTTGTCAAATCCTGGATTTTCAGTCTTCCTGCTGAGGAAGTACTAGCAACATTCCCTAGCAGCATCCAAGCATCTCTCCTGACTCTTGTTTTTTTTTTTTTTTTAAGGGAAAGAATCAACACTTTGCTTTCCAGCTTTAAATTTTTTTTTTGCGTTTTCAAACTTGCAGAGTAAGCATGAATTCTTACTGCAATCATCCGAGAGATCATAAAATGGAATCATTGACTTCCAACACTGGGAACTATTTTGGATCAGTAGCACTAGTTTCTTAAACAATGACTTTCACAGTTATACTAATGCAAAGCTGCTTGAGATATATTAAAACAGTGATGTGGCAATGCTACTTAGGGTCATGATAGTATACGCAACTGAACTCAAGGGTGGCATGGAAAAAAGTATTACAATATTTGGAGGCCTCTTAAATCTTAGTATTTATATGTGATGTTAGCACTGACCATCTGAAATGGGTGACTGGACTGAACTCTCTGCTAACTTTTTTTCTCATACCATGTGAATTTATTGAAATGATTAAAAAAAAAAAAGACAAACTGTGAGACTGCTTTAGTTTGATGGGCCAAGGAATGGTAGTTTTACTAGTAAAAACTATTTTTTGAAATTATTCCATGTGTGTAGAAAAGCTTGTATAAATATCATAGAATCATAGGAGGGTTTGGTTTGGAAGGGATCTTAAAGATCATCTAGTTTAACCCCCCTGCCATGGGCAGGGACACCTCCCACTTAGACCAGGTTGCTCAAAGACCCATCCAGCCTGGTCTTGAACATTTCCAGTGACAGGACATCCACAATTTCCCTGGGCAACCTGTTCCAGTGCCTCACCACCACCCTCATAGAGAAGAGTTTCTTCTTTATATGTAGTCTAAATCCACCCTCTTCAAGGTTAAAGCTATTACCCTTTGTCCTATTGCAACATGCCCTTGTAAAAAGTTCCTCTCCACCTTTCTTGTAGGCCTCCTTCAGATACTGGAACTCTGCCATAATGTCTCCTCGGAGCGTTCTCTTCTCCAGGCTGAACAACCTCAACTCTCTCAGCCTGTCTTCATAGGAGAGGTGCTCCAGCCCTTTGATCATCTTTGTGGCCCTCCTCTGGATCTGGTCTAACAGGTCCATGCCCTTCTTATGTTGGGGGCCCCAGAGCTGAATGCAGTATTCCAGGTGGGGTCTAACAAGAGCTGAGCAGAGGGGCAGAATCACCTTTCTTGACCTGTTGGCCATGCTTTTGGTGCAGCCCAGGATATAGTTGGCCTCCAGGGATCCAAGTGTGCTTTGCCACGTCATATTGAGCTTCTCATCAACCAGCACCCCCATGTTCTCCTCAGGGCTCCACTCAATCCATTCTCCGCTCAGCATAATTTGTGCTTGGGATTGCTCCAATCCATGTGCAGGACCCTGTATTTGGCCTTGTTGAACTTCATGAGGTTTGCATAGGCCCACTTCTCAAGCCTGTCAGGGTCCCTCTGGATGGCATCCCTTCTCTCTAGCATGTCAGCTGCACCACACAGCTTGGTGTCATTGGCCAACTTGCTGCACTCAATCCCATTGTCGATGTCACTGACAAAGATATTAAATAACACCTCCCCCTGTACCGTCTCCTGAGGAACACCACTTGTCACTGGTCTCCACAGGGATATCGAGCCATTGAATGCAACTCTTTAAGTGCAGGCTATCCAGCCAATTCCTTACCCACTGAGTGGTTCATCCATCAAATCCATGACTCCCCAGTTTAGAGACCAAGATGTTGTGCGGGACAGTGTCAAATGCTTTGCGTAAGTCCAGGTAGATGATGTCAGTTGCTGTCCCCTTATCCACCAATGCTGTAACCCCATCATAGAAGGCCATCAAATTTGTCAGGTATGACTTGCCTTTGCTGAAGCCATGTTGGCTGTTACCAGTCACTTTCTCATTTTCCATGTGCCTTAGCATAGTTTCCAGGAGGATCTGCTCCATTATATTGCTGGGCACAGAGGTGAGACCAACTGGCCTGTACTTCCCTGGGTCTTCCCTGTTTCCCCATTTTGAAAATGGGGGTTATGATTCCCCTTTTCCAGTCAGCAGGAACCTTACCAGACTGCCAGGACTTTTCAAATATAATGGAAAGCAGCTTAGCAACTTCATCCACCGTTTCCCTTGGGACCCACAGATGGATTTCATCAGGTCCCATGGATTTGTGCATTTTCAGGTTCCTTAGATGGTCTCCTGCTTGATTTTCTCCTACAGTGGGTGGTTCTTCAGTCTCCCAGTCCTTACCTTCGCCTTCTGTGACTTGGGTGTTGTGGCTGGAACACTTGCCAGTGAAGACTGAGGCAAAAAAGTCATTGAGTACCTCAGTCTTCTCCATATTGTGGGTAACCAGGTCTCCTGTTTCCTTCCAGAGAGGGCCCACATTTTCCTTAGTATTTCTTTTTTTCACTCTTGTACTTATGGAAGCTTTTCTAGTTGCCTTTGATGTCCCTGGCCAGATTTAATTCTATAAGGGCTTTCCTAACCTGATCCCTGGCTGCTTGGACAGTTTCTCTGTATTCCTCTCAGACTACCTGTCCTTGCTTCCACCCTCTGTAGGCTTCCTTTTTCTGTTTGACTTTGTCCAGGAGCAACTCATTCATCATGCAGGCCTCCCGGTGTTTTTGCCTGACTACTTCTTTGTTGGGGTGCATCACTCCTGAGCTTGGAGGAGGTGATCCTTGAATATTAGCCAGTTTTCTTGGGCCTCCTCTTCCCTCCGGGGCTCTATCCCATGGTACTCTATCAAGCAGATCCCTGAAGTGGCCAAAGTCTGCTTTCCTGAAGACCAGGGTAGTGAGTTTGCTGTGCTTCCTCCTTGCTGCCCTAAGGATCTTGAGCTCCACCATTTCCTGGTCACTGCAGCTGAGGCTGCCCTTGAGCTTCCCATTTCCTGCCAGCCCCTCCTTGCTGGTGAGAACAAGGTCCAGCATAGCACCCCTCCTCGTTGGCTTCTCTATCACTTGGAGAAGCAAGTTATCATTGAAGCATTCAAGGAACCTCCTGGATTGCTTATGCCCTGCTGTGTTGTCCTTCCAACAGATGTTGGGGTGGCTGAAGTCCCCCATGAGGATCAGGGCTTGTGAATGTGAGGCTGCTCCTATCTGTCTATGGAGGGGTCTCATCTGCTATAGCGAGGACCCCCACTATAAAGTCACCCTTCCCTGCCCTCCCTTTAATCCTGACCTATAATGTCTTGGTTGGCTCCTCATCCATCCCCAGGTGGAGCTCCATGTGCTCCAGCTGGTCATTGACATAGAAGGTGACACCCCCCTCCTGTAACAGTTGTGGTTTGGGCTGGACTGGACGCTAAACCAATGACAGATGCTTTTGCCCATGAAGAACAGCTGTTACCTGGAACTTGCCAGTTTCCTTGATATGGTGAGATATTTTGTTTTCTGCTACAAGCTATCAATCACTGTGACTGTTAGGTACGTAAATGGCTGGTCATCGTTGTTACAGTTTTGGCTATGATCTTTAGACAAAACAATCCCAAACTTGCTATGAGCCACTTGGCACAGGAAATGGGTAGATTCCTAGTCATTAAATGTTCAAGGCATATGGGGTGGCACTGGTAGGTAGTAGCTTTCACCATTTGCAGCTTCTGAAAGGAGCTGGTATGAATAGTGCACTTGGGAGAATGGGATATCCAAAAGGCCTTGCAAAAGTCAAAGTACCTATATATCAGCTCCAAGGTTTCTAGGTGCTCAGAGCTAATGGTAAATTAACTGTATATACAATCATTCTTTAGCAGACGTTAAGCCACACACATATTGTGGCTTGTAATTTATCAAGCTGAGCTGCTTTTAAATAAAAATGATTCTGTGGCATTTTTGTGATGAACAGTTTTTTTTGTTGGTGTTTATATACTTGGATCTGACACAGTTGTTATAAGTAAGTCAGCTTAATTAGAAGATCATTAATTTTTATTTTTTTTCGTAATTCAAAATGCAAGTGCTTTTAAAATCACTGTTTAATTAAAATGGGTTTAGATAATTTTGGGCCTGTTTTATTCCCTAGTTTTTACTCAAGTTAAGAAATACTCCAAAAAAACCAAAGAAAATAATACTCCAAAACACCCTTGTGTTTTCCTCCTTGAGGAAAACCAGAGTTTTTTAAAAAAATCACTTCTTATCATGTGTTTGTCTCGCTCTTGGAAAACGCATTTTAATCCTTCATTCTGAGAAGAGGAATGACACTATGCCTTTGAGTGGGCACAATGCTCTTTCTAAATGGTAAAATTGTAGAAAATTCTGGAATGTGGTTGTGGTGCGTCAATACATTTCTTTGCTGGTCTTGAAAAGGCAGTACTGTCAGTTAAATCTAATTATTTTACAGAAAAAGAATTGGACTAACATGTAACTCCAAAATAAAGTAGAAGTTGTCCTTTACATGCAATGGTTAATTTTAAATTGTTCATTGATGTCCTTGATGACTCTCCAGAGGTGACTGCTGTTTCGGTTTGTGGGAAAGTTTCAGGTGATAGGAAAGGTTACTACATTTTGCCAGAAGCAAATGTTCTAATAGTTCTCCCTAACAGAGGCAGCTGTTCCATGTCTTATTGTCAGGAATAAGTAAATGCTACAAAATTTGAATCAACTCCAAAGTTGAGTGAAACTCAAATTTAGGATTTCATTTCAGTTCTGTTAAAAGATGTGTATTTGCCACAAAATCCAAATCTCAAATTATGTTCCAAACTCTCTTGAAATTAAGGATTATTCTAATGAAGCTGAAATTGTACTATTGAATACTCTTTGGTATTGAAATATGCTATTGAGCTTAATGCGCTTAAGTCCTGGGCTTATAGTGTTTTCATTTTTCCTTTTTATAAAAAGATTAAGTTTCCATTTCCTTCCTATTTTTTCTTTTTCTGTATGTAAGCTTTTTTGCAGGTGTTTTGGTGGCTCTGCTTTCCTTGTGGTACTAATCCTTTCTCGCAGGCTTGGCAGTCAAGTCTTGCTATGTTCACACTGAATTTCTTTTTCTCAGCATCAGCCAAATTTAATCACTCCCTTGAGTAGAGATGGAAATTGAACTTGCATCCAGCACACTTCAACTCAGTAAATACTGGTGTGGTAGGAGTGAGAAAATGAAAAAGGCTGCAAAACCCACTGCATGTAATATCTTAATCCGATATTAAGCATCCTGGGTTTGTCTGTACAAATACTGAGTACTGCCCAAGAACATAAAAAAGGCAATTCAGCATTAAAAGAGATATGAGCACTGTTCTTTCTGGGGATAGTATTGGCAAAGAAAATAGTCTTCTTCAATAGAACTTAGAGGTGTGGGTGGCCAAATGGTATTTATTTGTACAATTAGGATATGAAAACTGATTTGATGATTCCATTCTAGTCTTCCTTTCTTTGGCCCACAGCTGTCCTCTGATTAGGTAACAGCTGCCTTCTAACATTTACAGTTGGTTTGAGTTTTGAGTTTGAATGATCTGATGATTTCCTGTTCTTACCCATGTTGGTTATAGTCTCTCAGCATAATTTAGAGCCTAAATTCTGCACAGGAGTTGAGACTGAGAGGGGAAAAAAGGGACAAGGAGAGAAATTTTTTTGAGGTTGAAAGATCAACTTGTCGGCAGATATTTCACATTTTTATCGAATGCAAAGTCAACTTCTCTGTTCTGCTTATGTTAGAAGGAATTATGAGAAAACTTGAAGGTTTCTTAGGTAAAATGATGAAGTGAGCCAGCCAAGTAATTCTGAAATTACTGAGACCCCCACCTAATTTCATAACTGACCATTCATGTACCTGAGGATGGTTGGAAGTAGCTTTTGTTGTATGGTGATCCTAAAATATTGAAGTCCAGTTCTACACTTGTCTGCCCAGACATTAATCTGGAGCAATTCTGCTGAATAAAGTTTAGTCACTGGAGTGGTGCAAGTATGAAAGGGGTACAAGACAGAAGGGAACTGGCTACTATCTTTCCTCTTACTTCAGACTACTTGTGGAGGGTAAGTACCTGGAAAGGGGTCTAGGAATCCAAGATATGTTTCCATTGCAAAGTTAACCTGTGTATATGGCTGAGGAGGTATCTTTTAATTCTTTCTATAGGGAAGTAACCTGTAATTCTTTTTCCAGGTACTTCAAAGATTTTTCTTTTTCCCCTTCTGTCAAATACTGGATAAGATTTGTCTTTTTTTTTTTTTTTTTGTCCCCCATGACGGGGGATTTGAGTTCACTCAGGGGTCTCTAAGCAATGGGCTCATTTCATTCAGGAACAAGGATTCTGGCCACACATCAAGTTAATTCATGGGAAAGTTAAATCCGTATTCTAACCTGCAGGTCATATGGAGTTAAGATTAAAAGTACTTCCCCAGAGTCTTTCTGTATCTTTTATATGTGTCTGGGGTATAGGCTGAAGTCTAAGCCTGTCCTGGAGCCTTTGTACTTGAAGAGACTTACCTTTTGTTTTGCTTTTAAAATGTCAGGCCCCATCTGTGCCTAAGAATTTTGGCAATGAGTTTAATATAATTCCATTATAGTCAATTCTGGCATAGCTAAGAACAGATTCCGATTCTACATTAGTGTAGAATACAATAATACTGACAGAAAATCAATGTAGTAGAAAGCACCCTCTTCCTAGAATTTTTTTAAAAAATCGGTTTTGTATATGTTCTTTTTTCTTTCCCACTTCTCCCAGTAAAACCTCATGGAGGACTTCAGTGCAGGGAAAAAGTGCAGTTATTGGTTGGGCTTGGTATAAGGTACATCTTGAACTGCTTTGCTCTGTTCTCTGCATGTATGAGACAGTAAACCTGAAAGTCATACTGAGAAATGGTACTGGCAGCATTACGTGTCTGCTGTGATTTTTTCCATCTATAGTTTAAATTCTTTCTGTGCATACTTTAATTCCGAGCCCTTTTTTATATCTGTTCTCTTGGTCTTATGGATCCTGACATCCTTCATAAACGCAACGGTTTTGTTGGAATGCTGACTGAAAGAAACCAATTCTTAAATTTCCTGAGCTTCACTAATGCAATCTTTCAGGTTCCTAATTATTTTGATTACTTTTTATATGATTTAAAAATTTTTGATAATTTAACCCCTTGATTTTTTTTAAATGCTGAAATCTCATTTTGTGTCCATTATGTTGTCTCTTTCTTAGTTTAGGGAAATTGTTGTAGTAATGGATTTTTCCATAGCTCAAATTTACCCTGAACTACACAAGCAGGTTTTTAGTGGTGGTCAATCATAGTGACTCTTTAGTTGAACAGCTCATAAGCTTCTCATCCTTCGGGCTGCTTTCCTTGAATATGAAATTGTCCTCATAGGGTGGTGCAGCATGCAATTTCTAATAGCATAGAAGACCAATGAACATTTCGTGATAGGTAGCAATTTTAAAAATGTAGTTTGCAGCCAAATGAATGATTAGTGCTTCTAGCAAGAAAGCGAAGAGCTTTATGAACTCTGTCTCAGGAGCAACAGATAGATAACTCTTCAAGACTTTTAAGGAAGGCTTTGCAACTATAAGGTCTAGGTATATGTACAGTTTTGGCTGTGGAGCAAGATATACGAAAGGTAGAGTTCAGGTCTGCAAGATGCTAATGCTCTGCTCTTAATCTAATACAATATTCTGTCCATGGCATCATTTGCCTTGAGATATAATCTCACCCCACATGCACTTCGAGCTGTCCAAGGCAATATACTTCAATGAGTGTGGCTCTGAGCCTGAGCCAATAACCCTTGTTCAGGAGTATACTGCCTATGGTTAAAAGCTGCACCCACACAGCTATGTATATTACAATTGGCTACATGTAAGCAGCACTGCCCAGAGAGCAGGTAGAACGTCAGCCTGTGACAGATTGGTTAGACGCTCCTTCATGCACTTAAATTTAAGCATAACAATAATTCCACTGAAGCAGCATACTGCAATGAACACATAATGTTCCACCATGAATACAGGTTTTGAATGTTTCACTAGGGTGGTCATGAAGAACACCAGACCCAACGGGGTCATTCTCCAGTGACTACCTCATTTTGTTTGTGTGGGTTTTACTCTCTCCTTCCTTCCCTTTTGTAAATATCAGTCAGCCTTTTTGCAGAAAGTGGTTATTCTTCAAAAGGACAGGCAAGGTAAAAATTTTATCAGTACTTGGTTGCTAGTCTACCTATCCAAATAAAGCCCCATATTTCCTGTTACCAGGAATCTTGCTCAGTCCTTGATCGTGTTTCTGTTGTTTCTTTTGTCAAGATAGAAATGCTGTAGGGAAATTGTACTTGTCATCCATTATACATTATATGTATATACATTATACGTCATCTTTTCTTACAGAGCAGGCAAAATAGGTCAGCTTACTGCCATTGAGTTGCATACAATATGTGTGTACAGTTTACTTAGCGTAGAATAGCCACTTAATTGGAGAATTGGAAGCGTGAAGAAAATTAGCCACATATATCATCCTGGAGAAGAGGAAGGGAAGAAAAAGGTGTTCTCTATTTCCTAATCAGTAGCAAACTGGGATCTGGTTTTGGCTAGACCTTTGGCAGGAGTCTAAAAAAAACTTGGTAAGTAACTTGTGTATCATCCNCAAAAACAAACAACCAAACAACCCCCAAAACAAAAAAGAACTACCCCAAACTCTGAAAAGGAATGTTTTGTTTTCCAGGATGAGTCGTCTCAAGAGACCAAATGGGATTTGGTAATTTGCAGACACAGAATAAAATGGAATGTTACTGAGAGGCAAGGAAGATACAAAATTAGTTTTCTCAGTAGAGCAGTAAAATGCCAAATAATGCTAATATGCTTTTGTCTGCTGTCAGTTTTCAGGTTGTCTGTACTTGCAAAATCACTTCGTGTAAAGCTGGCAGGATGTTTGATCAAATCTGCAAATTTAGATATGCAATTTATCAAAAGGGCACATACAAACCCAACAGGTCTTTTTTGTAGACTAGAGTCTTTTTAATTTGTTAGCACTTTGTATTACTCCTAATTATACATATAGCTGACTAAAAAACTGTATTCCATTGCTTGCTACTTTTACATAGCTGTGTGGTTTTGGACTCCCCACAGGGTATAGTGTTACTCTTTTTTGTGTGAGTGGTGTAACCTAGAAACATGGTGGTGTTGCAATATACAGTTAGTGCTGATGATTACATACTAGCTGCTTTCTCATCCCTCCTATTAATGAGTTCATGTCCAGTGATGCTGTTAAGCATATGGGTCTCAATGAGAGCTTCAAGTGGAGCTTGTAGCTGTGATGAGTCATTAAAAAAACAGTGAGCAAGCTGGAAAGCATAATATAAAAGAGCCTGTGAGAAAGGGTCTCAAGAACCTTGGGCTAAGTCTGCAAGAAAAAATGAGCACCTCATGCCAAAATCTGATTGGTATGATATAGCATTTTGCCATCATCTCTAGCTCTGGTTCTTAAAAATATTATTGCATGTCACTGCAGAGTATGGGATGTCAGTAGCTGCATTAAACTGGCTTAGGTGTTTCTTCTCATCCACTGAGCCTGATTTACTGCTTTCTCTGTTCCTCCAGCACTGCTGTGCTTGACTATCAGAGACTGAGAAAAATGGTTTTATGTCTGCTTCTTGGCTTTCTAGAGATATCTCTGTGGAGTCTGTATCAGGATATTGTGAAAGTTTTGTAAGCTTTGATCCAGACTCACGAAAAGTCAGTAATCTTTTAGTGCATGATGTCTTTTTGGAGTTCCCTGGGGTACAGATGGATAGGAGAGCAGAATACTGTTTTCCTGCAGTTGAAATGCCACATGAAACTAAGTCATTAGGACCAGGCAGGTATCTAACATGTTCTGAGAAGTCAATATACTGATTTATGTTTCTGTGCTCCCCTCAACACATTAAAAATGTCAGATAAGCACTGTCAAGTTCAGATTGTATTATGCTTTGAAGCATGAACATAAAGTTAATATACAAATTTGGCTTCTGATTTTTCCAATCTAGTTTTACTTTGTGTTAGACATGGAAATGGTATCATATCATCTATTTATCAGACTTATCAGGCTTTGAACTAAATAAAAGGAAAATACATTCTTCAGCAAGATGCTTTCTAAGCCAGAGCCAGTTGCTTGACTCTTGGCACATCAAAGCAGAGTGCACCTACTCTGCTGCTCAGGTTTTTTTACATATTTCATTTCCATGTTTGAGTGGCTACCTAACACATCTTGACTTTAATAAATATGCAAAGAAACTGAAGGGTTTGAAAACTAGCAGTTAGGCTTTCCCTCACATTTGCAAGCCCCAATCCAACTTCATCAACATAGCAATCAGATTATGCCAGATACTTGGCTGGAAATTTGCGTTGATTGTTCCAGAGTGTATGTTGAATGTTATGCATAGTCATATATTAGTGACTATAGTGTATAAGCACGCAGCTATATGGCTATATATTTGGTGTATGTATTTGTACCCGTCCATGGACAAAACAATGTGAATATTTTATGTAGGTCTTTGTTAGTGATTAATTAGCAATGTTAGTACTGAAGTATTTTTTAGTTACAGTTCTTGTGGTTTTGTGTAATCTCTTTCTCACTAGGTTGGTGAGAACTGATAGAATTCTAAATATTCCTGTATGCTCACACTAGAAGAGGTCAGATAGGCAAAAATTGGAGCTGACTGTATGGTCTGATTTTACTGGGAGGTAAGGTATTTTAAGGTGAGTTGCAAGGACTTAATTTTAAGTACAGTAAGATCATAAAATATAACTAATTACTGCAGCTCTTGCTTTTCTGTCTGCTTGGAAGAAGGGGAGGTATCTTCAGAATTTAACATTTCCAGAAAATGTACATCTTACTGAGATTTTTGGATAGAGTAATTACTAGGAGTAGAAACAACCAGACCTGGTAGTGGTTTCCCTACTAGGAACCTCAGAAATCTGGTCAAAATTGTGAAATAAATTATTGAGGTTCCATTAGCTATACTTGGTAAAATTTTACTGCATGGCATACCTATATATCTTTACTTTGCTAGTCTTTTATGCTCTGTTTTGCTTTCTGACACTTCTTATCTGTAAACATATTTAATTCATAAAGCTTTCAAGAATATTCTTTGGAAAAACTTCTGCGAATATTTTTGATGTGGTAAACTTTCACTGTATTATCAAGAGACTATACTTTTGATGCTTTTGGATGTAATTATTTTAACATAATGCATGTTCTGCTTTTTCTTTCCTTTCTCCTCAGTGTATTTTGGCATGTTTTTATACCTTGAGATGAAGAAGTTTTTGCTACTTAAATGCACAAAGACTTTTTTTACTTGAGGTTGGAAAGTGTAGGAGAATGGTCTCTCCATGACTTTCTAGTCTTCTATCAACAGATCTTTAGTCAGCTGCAGAGTTTTCCACACTCTAAATTTCTTTCACATCTGTAGAGCCCAATCCTTAACTACACTCCCTCTGCTAGGCTGAGTGCTTAGTGATTAGAGTTGCTAAATGGGAAGCTGGAACACATAACAAGGGGAAGACCTGGCGTGTTTCTGTTCTCAATGCACTTAGCAACTCTGAAGTAAGCTATTCACATTTAATTGTTCTCTTCTTTTGTACCAAAATGTGCCCTTAAATTATTATCTTTAGATGTATGATAATGCTCCATCCCTGATTCCTTATCTTTCTTTCAATTTTTTTTTTGTTCAAAAGAGGCAATTTGGAAAGTAAATACTGTAAGAGTAGCAGGCTAACAATTTATTATGTATATGAAAAGCAGTAACAGTATAAAAAAGATAAAGGGTTGTTCAGCCTGGAGAAGAGAAGGACCTAGGGAGACCTTATAGCAGCCTTCCAGTATCTGAAGGAGGCCTACAAGAAAGGTGGAGAGAACTTTTTACAAGGGCATGTTGCAATAGGACAAAGGGTAATAGCTTTAACCTTGAAGAGGGTGGATTTAGACTACATATAAAGAAGAAACTCTTCTCTATGAGGGTGGTGGTGAGGCACTGGAACAGGTTGCCCAGGGAAGTTGTGGATGTCCTGTCGCTGGAAGTGTTCAAGACCAGGCTGGATGGGGCTTTGAGCAACCTGGTCTAGTGGGAGGTGTCCCTGCCCATGGCAGGGGGATTGGAACTAGATGATCTTTAAGGTCCCTTCCAACCTGAACCATTCTATGATTCTTCTTTGTTCCTTCATTGCTCGTGTGCAGACAGGTTCCAGTGAAATATGAATTAAGCAGAACTCCTTTTGACTAGCAGTAGCATAACTAAGAGCCACAATTAGCAATATTTTGGATAATCAGATTCTACCATGCTAGAGCATTCTCTGATTGCATTTCAAAGAGTGCTAGCTGATAGAATCCTTTTAAATCAAACTCTAGGTGCATAAATACTTTGTAATCCCTTGGGAAATAATCATGAAAGTGTTTTAAAGGAGATTTTTATTAACATGCTTCAGTTCAGAAATGATTCAGAAATTATTCTACCCTGTCTGGGTGGTACATCCACTTCTTGTCTGTCATCAAATAATTTGGGTTTGATTGCAGAAACACTTGTTGGAATTGCAATTCAGTCAGTGGACTACTTATCTTCTTAGTGTTATGGCTGTGCATAAATAATAGCATTGTGAATTCTTTAATGCAGAACCATGTTATTTGTTTGTCTACAGTTTTAACAGTAATGCTCTAATAGCTAGTTCTTGTGTTCAAGTTGGAATGCACATAAGACTCATAAGTCTATATATTTATATATTATGCATATTATTATATATAAAAATAATAAAATTATGTCTTCTCTATTACTACATTAACAGTGATAGAAACACTGATATATTTACTCGCTCCCAGCACTGGTGGTGTAGGAGAATGCTTGTGACAAACAAGGCGCTGAGGAAATGAGACACTGAAGCTCAGATTCTCACTGTCTTTTAAATATCTATCTTCCATTAATTTCGATTACCTGAATAGTTTTACGTATCTGGATACAGAATGCCTCTGACTGAAGAAGGAGCTGTACCAAGATGTCCTGCATCCAGAAGGCACACTTTAGTATTTGGATGGCTATTCCTCCAAATAGCTGCAACAATCTCAATTCTGTAACGCTTATATAAAAGAGGTTAGTTCCTAAATTAACCTGTTGTGTTGAATGCTATCATTTCCAAACTTGCACATATACGAATGTAGAATTTTAGAAATCTTAAAGGAAAACTACTTCATGATATTACATATAGTAACTGTCACTTCTCTTCCTCTCTAAAATAATTGTTTTGTGGCCTCTTTCTTGAAAAAATTATTTCTTTTACATTAATGTACAGGGAACTTAGATATATATATTCCCTATAATAATGATGGATGAGGATCTTTCTTAGTACAATTAGGGAATACAGAATGAGATTCAGAGTCTTTTACTTCTCAGTCATTAATTTCTCATACCTAACCCAAAACTAATAGTGCTCCAAACACATTGCACCAAGCCATGTAGTACTGGAAAAAGACCTGACATTCGAGTCACACAGTAGGCAACTTCTGTGCCTCTCTGTTCACAAATGGCAGATACAACATTGTCATTTGGACACTGGCAGAGAAGTGTGGTTAGCAAGCGTGCTAGCTAGTGAGTCTGGGCAGGTGTTATTTTACAGGTCCAAAAGAGTAATATGTTAAAATCCTTTTAATACATTCTCTTGTGACAGTCATTTTATTTAGAAGTGAAATATAATAGTCTTCCTACCAGTACTCCTTCCTTACTGCCTCTGACCCTGCCATGACATATTGTATCAGCCCAATCAAATTTCACTTTAGCAAAGTGAAATTGTGCTCCCTGTACCATTCTGGTTCTCGAACAAGGGATGGCAAAGACAATAAAAACAGTAAAAATATCTAATGAAATAGTCCACAAAGGAGAAAAAAGTATCTTTTAATCTTCCTCTGAAAATTTCCCTGAACCTATCCAGGGACCCCACTCCATCTAGATACTTGATATTCTTCAAAGGAGAATGTGTCAATGTGACAAGAATCAGATTCTGTATGGGATTATTTCCATTTGTCTCAGCTTTCTTTAGTCCCCTGAAGCTTTTCACTTTTATGTTTGAATTTTAGCTTTTAAACATTGCAGTGAATCCTGGGTAAAATCTGAAGCGACTTGCTCAAAGACAGAAAGGAAGCCTGAAGCAAAGGAAGAGGTTTAAATCTGAGACTTGGATCCCATCTCTAGACAATCAATTCACTTTTCTTTTTCAAGGTCTTGTTAGCTTCTTGGTACATCGCAGCCTGTCTTGGTATTGAGTCCACTAAATTATTGAAAACTGAAGCCAAATGCTTATTAGATAATGATCAGAATCTTTTAAGGCTGCTTCAAGGCCTAGTGATTGTGACACTTCTTCCAGCTGCTTATAGAATATTTTGCCTGCCTTTTCATCCTGGTTGGGTGGTCTATAACAGACTCCCACTATGACATCTGCCTTGTTGGCCTTGCCCCTGATTCTTACCCGTAAACACCCAATCCTCTCATCACCATCATTAAGCTCTACACAATCAAAACAGTCCCTAACATAAAGGGCTACCCCAATGCCTCTCCTTCCTTGCCTATCGCTTCTGAACAGCATGTAGCCATCCATAGCCACATTCCAGTCATGGGATTTGTCCCACCGAGTTTCAGTAACAGCAACTATATCGTAGTTTTCCTGCTGCACAATGGCTTCCAACTCCTGTTTGTTGCCCGTGCTGTGTGCATTGGTGTAGAGGCTCTTCAGCTGGGCCGTTGGACATATCACCTTCTTAGAGGAACACCCCTTAATTCCTTTGAGATATTTCCCCGGGGTTTTCCTGTTGACTCCCATTACCTCAGGAGCCCCTGGATCATCTCTGTAAGACTTCAAGTGTCCTGCAGTGTAGCCAGTACATCTCAGAGCAACAGGCTGAGGGCCCTCAGTAGCACCTTGTCCCTCTAATTTTGGTGTGTCATCCCACAGCTTGTTACTGGGAAGTTTGATATTATCTCTTTCCCCCTTCAAACCTCATTTAAAGCTCTGTCAGTGAGCCCTGCTAGCTCATGAGCGAAGACCCTCTTCCTACTTTAAGAAAGGTGAATCCCATCTGATGCCAGCAAGCCTGGTGCTGTGTAGGCTGTCCCATTATTGAAAAAAACAAAATTATGTCGGTGACACCAGACACAGAGCTGTATGATGATGGACTGACCCATCTGTTCATTTGAGTAAAGAAGGTGTATATTTCTTTTTCTGTCTATAGATCATGCTTCATGGACAGGCCAACAGAAAAAGCAGCTAGCAATTTAACCCTATGAACTAGTAATTAAACGTAAAGAACGCTTCTCTTCTGCATTGCAGAATATTATTTTGTGGGAAATGTTGCAAGACAATTTATTAACTCCAGTCCCAATCTATGTTAATAAACTTAGTCGCTACAAATTTTGTTGTTGGAGTGTAAACTTATTTCCCTGGGGGAAGTGTAGCAATAAATATTGACTGAATTAAATTATGGACACAGAGATTTAGTGAAAAGGAACCTTTAGCCAGAAGCTTTGAGGTCTGTGAAATAAACTGATGATCGAAGCAATCATTCTGTCAATGATATATTCTAGCAGCTTGACCTATGTTTACTTCCACATGTTGAGTATAAGTGAATATCTCAATGGAAGTAATGTTCTAATGAAATGCAATGAAGAAACATCTGGTATATTTTGTTGTCTCTTTTAGCAGAGACATTGATTGTGTTTGGTCTAATTGCAAATTACTTAGAGGAGAGGGTATTCCCCTCTGTGAATTTTGTTCTAACAGAAAAGTCAGAACACAGGTTTTACGTATAAAATGAGCATAAGCTGAACATTGCTCTGGAGAAGAAAGTGGACAAAAGACTCCAGTGCGGCTTAGGTTCTGTGTGGACTTTAGTTTGAAGACTCAAACAGCATGATATTACAAATTGCCCCGATGCTGGAATCTTTCATTTTTGGGGAATGGCGAAGCTACTTGAAAGTAGTAGTGTATTAAGTAGCCTTAAAGCACTAATTTATATGATACAAATGCCCATTCAAAAGAAAGAGTAGAAATTCATTAATACAGGAATATGATAATAGTATAGAAAAGGATTCTTCACTTAGCTGCCTAGAAAAGTCAAAAGCATGATATATAATGTTTAGGTTTCATGGTTTGTGGTGGCAGCAGGGGTTTGCTTTTTTGGCTTTTGCTTTTCTTGAACTCTGCTGACCATGTTTCTGTGCGCGATAAGCTAATTATCCATTACAACTGCTTATACTTGCATACAGTGCAAAATTCAGTAGTGGTAAATTTCTAGACAACTAATTTTTATAGTAAGGCCTAATCATTACTGTCATCCCCTAAAGATGTCTTTGAAATACCATATTGGTAATTAACACTGGAAAATAAGCAGCAGTCTCAGTGGGAGACTGAGGAGTAATTTTTATTTCTGTAGTGTTTATAAATGAGAGTAGTAGTACCAGTAGTGATAATAGGATGAAAAATTACTGGAATGGGAGGATAAAGTAAGATAACAGAGGGAATGGCAAAATGGAAATAATAACCCAGACAGATGATTAATTAAATGCAGTGGTGAAAACTGAGCCTGGTTTTGTGGAATGCCTGGGGATTCAGTAATTCAATTAGAAGTACCACAGTAATTAAAACTTTGGGCAAACTATAACATTCTACCATCCAAAAGATCCAGCTGGGTAATGAGGCAACTAAAATCACAGCAAATATGATCATACAGGGAACTGTACTGTCATATGCAAAGTTGGCAAAGTAATAGTTTTCACAAGTTAAGCCCTGAAGCCCTTTATGAGAGTGCGTGCAAGAGGAATTTCTTTGAGCTATATAATGAGCATTTGGAAAATTTCAGATGAATGCATGTGTGAAAATTGAAGCAAAAATTACTATTTTAGTCTAGACCTGTTCCTACTGTAACTTTACATTTTTAAACCATGTGAACCTGTGTCACATAACTTTTTCTCAAGTGTACTACATGTAGCCTATAAAGAATTACGTGTCCAAAAGACAGACAAACTATCTAGCCACCTAACAAAATCTTTGCAAACTGAAGTTGTCTTGTATTCATTTCACTGCTCAGTAGGGTGAACTGCTCAATCTCAACAGCAACAAGGTATGGTTGGAGTTACATTGTATTAAGCTGCCATTTAAATACCTAAGATTCAGTAGTCTATATCAACAGAGATGTAACATTTTGATTTGGAGCTGAAATCTGGTTTTCTGACTTTTGCGTATACAGATTAAGTCCTGTTTTCTTATTCTATTCTTACACAGTTTCTGCTTACCTTCATCAGCTCAACAGTTTTGTGCCTTGTGTAATACACATTTTAAATCATTTTGCTTATTATCTCTTAATAGACTTTTACTTTGTATATGCATAGTGATGTGAAACAGTCATTAACTGATTTATGAACGGATAAGTTAGATAATGATTGATTTGTTGAAAAAAATAAATTGATAATTCATAGAAGTCTGATTTGTTCTCACAGAAGAGAACTGGATGTAATAACATCCATTTTTCAGCCCTTCTGTGTCATTCTGGAACTTCAAAGATAATAGGTCAGCAATAAGTCACTTCATTATTGGTGTAATGTAATGCTGACAGTTTGAGGTAGGATATTTATAAACGATAGGTGATTTAGAAGAATATAAAACTAAAATGAGAGAAATGCTGAAATTTCTCACACCTGAGCATTCTGTCATAGGAATTTTACCTAAGTTCTGAGTAAAGGCTTAACCTTGATCTAATTCCAAACTACTATTAATATTTGCTTTAAAGTGGAAACCCCCAAATCCTTAAATAAATGCACCAGCATGGCACCAAGTACAAGCACATTGATTCTAACATTGTTTCTCTCTGATGATTTGTCTTTCTGTATCTGTCCATTCTTTCTTCTTGACTCATGAAGAAAAAGCCTTAGCACAAAATTCTTCCACCATTAAAACTTGAAAGAATGCACTTCTGATTATTACCCTTGGACTATTTTGAAAAAAGCAAGGGAAACGTGCATGGTTTTACCTAACTTTAATTTTTTGTTGTTGTGGTTAGAAGGTCCTGAACTGTGATCCGCTTTTTTTTCGTTGCTGTTATTGTCGTCATTAAAATTTTTTGGGAATGCTTAAATAACTTTTTTCTTTGTTTTTACTGTCTCAGGAAAGGTTAGATTTCTTTCCTTCTCATGGTTGTTGACACTGTGGGCATAAATTATTTCCTTTGAGGCAGCTTGAGTGACATTGTGTCTAGGAGAAATTTCACGCATGTCTATCAAGGTGCTTTTCTTTTTTGAAGGCTGAAGGGAGGGCTGAAAGCTTGGCTATTTATTTAAAATAGCATGTTTCTATTGTGCATTAAGACCAACTGTCTATTGCAACTCAAGATATAACAGAGTGCTTGAATTCAAATTTTTCTGGAGAGAGGAAAAAAAGACAAAATGATTACTGCTAAATAAGTATTACAACTTATGGCACATAAGTGGATATTTTGCAATGAGTATAGTTTTTATTTAAACAACTGTATGATCCTTGTGATTATGCATAAATCTTCAAAATATGAGTCACTGATGTAACATGCTCTGTCTGAATCTGTAAACTATTGAATAATACCTGCATGATAGCAGATGCTGACTTATAGCCTTAATGACACATCAAACTTCAAATCAGTATGACTGTTTAATTGCTGCTAACTTACAGGAAAGTAGAGGATTGATCATATTGCAGATTTACAAAATACCTAAGGAGTGTTTTCTCGCAGCACAGCAGATGAAGCCAAGTGGAATACCGTTTATTATTTCCATATTTCATGATGAAGAAAGAGCTCAAGCTGAAGTGTTTAAGTGAGAGAATACTCCACTGTTCTTGAGAGATCATAATAGATGCACAATTGTAATTCTTTGTTTGTCAGCTCAGGTGATGAGATCTGGGGTCATCTTCTTTTTTTGGCCTTTGTCTGAAATACTTGTGAAGGGATGGACCTTCTGTTTGTTACCTGGTCTACAAAGAGCAGGGCTGGAACACAAAAGCTGGTGATTGTTTCATCATTTGCAGCCCAGTTAGTCAAATTCTTAGAAGCCAAGAGGCTTGTAATTAGAACTGAAATTGGAATGCCTGTTTAAAACAAAGCTTTGTGTCTTAAGGATTACTTACTGGTATATGTCAAATCCCACCCCCCAAAATTCACTATGAACTATTGTTTATTCTTCTAGCATTTTCATCTGATAAGGACAGATCTTGGGCTAATGGAAACTACAGTGGCTTAGCTGAAATTCACAGCAGCACCACCTTTTACCTTGTATATCAGCTTTCTCTGCAAAGCTTAATAATTATGAATAGGGTTATGTTATGTGATTTATTGTTGCGGCCTAACTGGGCAACAGGAGTGTTCTTAGTGGTATAGGTAGGAATGCTTTCCACTGACAATACGTTTAATCTGTGAAAATAATTCCGCTAACTGCCTCTATAAATACAGGGAAAGGCTAGTAGGTAAACTTTATAACCAGAGGTTTGAATTAGTGTCTGTATACAGATCCAAAGAAAAGACGTGTGGTCTACACACTTTTTAAGTTAATACGGAGCCTGCTTACACCTCGAAGGGATTGAGCAGGATTTTATTCAAAAGTAGCTTAATAGAAAAACTCCTTCAAAAGTAAAGTTCAACCACTATGGTGATAGACAATACAAAGCCTAAAAGCTCCTGGCAGAGTTAATAATCTAAAAATAAGTCTAAAAAGTTGCTAAATTAAAAAAAAAGAAAGTATATCGGCCTCTCAAAGACTACTGATATGACTGAAGGAAAACGGTCTTTAGAAAGAGAAGGCAGAGAAGAAGACAAGTAAGTTCAAAGTCACTCATCTCAGTTCCTTCCAAATATGACCTGTCTGATAAATGTCCCCTCCATATCACTCTTAATCAATTCTATTAATGATAGTTTTCACACTAATAGAGCTGCTCCTGAGCTGTTTCTTGCTGCTTCTACAGGGACTCTGGAATGAAGTCCTTTTTCAGATGTATGTTTGGATAAGAGGATAGGAGTGGAGGAGTGGAACACAAGACACTTACCCACAGACCTGGATGACCAAGGAGAGAGTCGTTAGATTCCTAACCTCTGATAACAACACTGAACTTAATGTAGACTAGTGCACTCTGCAATCTCACATGCCTGGCAAGTGTAGGGGGGAGGAATCTGCAGCACTAGAAAGCAGCACGTTGGTCTAACTGATCCTGTTGCCTTTAACAGGATTTTGAATAGACCCTAGAAGGCCACCGTTTAGGCAGTTATATGTCCTTTACTGAGCACTTGCCTGTATTTCTTCCCCTCACCCCCGGCCCCTTTCTTGCACTAGTATATATATGGTACTGGCTTTAATCTCTACATCCCCTTTTAATTTTTTTTCTTTTTTTCAGGTTACTTCAGCGGTACAGAAGAGAACATGGTTTACCCATTGAAATCTACACTGGTAACACAATACTACTCAGCAGACTCTTCTCATGAACATCAGCACGGAATCCTGCATAAGAAATTGTTGTGAGTTCTCTTTTTATTTTCACCCTTTTTCCTGTTGGCTTTGCATCTGTAAAGAGCAATTGATCAAGGGTCAGACCCAGTCTTACTTATATCTTGATGTGTTCTTTTATAAAATGCAAATTAAAAATTCAAACTAAATATAGTAACTGACCATATGAAATGGATTACAAATATTTTCTGCTTTTTTTTCCTTTGGAACTGACAGTAGAACTCAGTTCTAGTTCATGTTAATTTGGGAGATCTAGAAGTTTATTCTGTCTTTTAGGATGCAAAATCAATCTGGGAATGAAAGAGGATTTGTCTTTTTCAAATATGTAATAGCTTCTGTCCACTCAAGCCTAAAACATGGCTACCTGGCAACCTGGCTACTGCAGAAGCAAACAGGCATACACGCAAAATCATCCACAAGATTCAAGCCTTAAAAATAATATGAATAATGTATTTACTTATTAGTATAAACTCCTCCCCCAAACACCACCACTGCCAACACTCCCCACCCCCCAAACAAAAAAAAATAATCCCCAAACTAATGAATTATTGACTTGAAAACCTGAATTTGATTTGCTATCCTCTATAAACTAATATTTAGATACTTGTTAGTACTCATGACAAGTTTTTGTGAATTTGTCACAAAAAAATGAGTCAACATAGAACATAACTTTCTGTTCATCACTTAGTATTGATGATATGCCAGTCAAGCAACAGAAATAATTCTGAGAATGATTATTTAAAACCTTTATTGACAGAGTGAACAGGAAACAGCTGGAACAAGCTAATTTTATTTGGAGATAGCTCAGGGCATAACACAAAGGCTACCTCTATAAGAACTTGTCACATCTTGTATCTGTATATTGTATAAAACTTAAGGATGTCCATACAGGATAATGATCATATCAGAAGTATGTGTGGCCATGTAAACTAATAAATGAAATTGTCTCAGTTGAAATTCTGAGAATTTACGTCAATATGCATCAGGAATAGTTTCAAATCAGTGCATAAGCTAGTAAAAGACAAATGTGCTGCCAAATATTTCATTTCATGTAATAGATAGCTTAAGTGTCTTTTCTAATTAGGTCCCTGATATTGTTTCAAGAAAAACCTAATGATTTTCTCCCTCAGAGTAAAAATTACTGAAACCCAACCAATATTGCAGTGGTGACCAGGCCTTCTTCTTCAGGTTGATTCCAGAGATATTCGTGCATATGAGGGTGCTGAGGTGTAAGAAAAGAGATAATTGGTTTTGTTAACTGACTAAATTCCTTATCCTCAGCCTGACTTTTAATATGCATAGTTTATTAAGGCTAAAGCTCTATTCAAAATACTATAGAGTATAAATCTATATAAAATTGCTTAAGTTATTGGGAAGGATACTCACTGCTATTCAATAAACAAGTTTAGAAATCCATGGGAATCCTCTCTCCTTAAATGTTCTGGAAATGGACAGTCAGGACAGTGGAATAAACAGGTAACAAATATTCTCAGAATCTTGCAAATAGATTAAAACCCATGGAAGCTCTGCCAGTAGAGTCCACCTCAATCCTTTTTCACCCTGCAGCCATGAGCAGCACTGCAAAAGTTACATTAAAATGGTGCAATAGGTGAGATGGAAAATTAAACAATTGCTGCATTCATTAGAGTTTCTTCAGGGAGCAAGAGCTGGCGTATCAGGTTGAATTTCCATAATTGAAACATACTTTGTAAAGCCATACCATTTTATGTGATCTGTTTTGTTATATTGTTTTAACCTTTTTTCTGGGTATGGTTTTATTATACAGCAAATTTTCCTTTTTAAATTAAAGCAGCAACAACAACGTAACATGTCTGCTGCAGATAGAAATATCACATAAAAAGGAATCTGTTGTTGATGTAAAAATGCAGTCGAAAGAATCTATATTCTTTCTTTGAGTGCTGCTCCCATGGCTCTACTCTTTTAGCATTTTTAGAGTGACATTGAAAATCAAACATTACGTGAAAAGTGCTTTGTATACCAGGTGTATGTAGAGATTTTTCTTCAGAAAAGTCAGTTAATCAGTATTTGTATCTCTATAGAAAGAAGGGTTGAGACCTTTGAAAATATGAATGGCATAAATGTCCAACTTATACCTGGTCCTTACATTCACATAATTTGTTCTCAGGATGCTTTGGATACTCTAAATTTGGACTTCTGGTATTTTCTTTTCGTCGGGAAATAGATATGAGACCATCTTCCATAGCAGTGGAGGATGAAATGTGCTAGGTCTTCTGATAGCTATGAAACATGTAGAGTAGTTTAGGTAGAGGAAGCAATGGTTTTAGTGCATAGTAGTATGATGTGTTCTTTCTAGGATCCCTCCTGAATTATTGCTTTGCTTATGTCCACCTTCCTTCCCTATTGCCAAGGTGGTTTTATTTTGCAGAGTGAACTCAATGTGAATAGAAGAACTCCCAATGTGTGAATTTAACAGGTGTGACTTTTCAAATATAGTGTTTATGATAAAGATTGAATAAGTAAGAAAGTAGGAATATGGAACATCTTCATAAAGCTAAGAGGCAGGCTATGGATTTTGGATAATGTAATAGCAACAGTTTTATAATTGTTGGATAATGAACTGCCCTTGAACACAAATATGTCGATTTAGCCTTTAGACACTAGTTCATGAAAGCTAGGAGTTATATTTTTGAATAATAAAACTCAACTTGACAATAGATGAATCATAAGGATTAAAGCTAATACTTTTAAATGGTAAAATTTAAAATGATAGACTGGAGCTTACAACTAAATTTTTCAGAGAACTGTGCTGAATGCTTTTCAAAGACAATTTATGCAGGAAAAATTATGGATGTTTAGACAAAGTGATTCAAATCTTATCAGAATTAATCAGAAAGAATACAGAATGGTAGTATCTTAATTAAAGTAACCCAGTTACCAATGGATCTAATTCAGTGTGAATCTAAAAAACTCCCCTGAGAAGGACAGGAACTTATATTCCAGAAGACAGAGTAGTTTTCTATCTTTATTTAGTGATTACATGTTTAAGTCAAGTTTTCCTTGCCCCTTTTTATGCTAACATAAAACTGTATCTACACAGAACTGGTTTACAGGCAGAAGAGAGTGAGATGATAGTGCCTCTTTTGAAAACATCTATTGATTGTTGACTATATTATATAATTTTGTGAAGAATAGTAAAATAAAATCCTTTTCATCTCTTTAATTAGAATCAATGGAATAGAAATAACAGTAGTCTGATTTCACTTTAAATCTCTTCATGGTCCAAATGATGACTGGTACAAGGACAAGTCTTGTACAGTCAAATAGGGATACACCAGAAAACAAAAGTAGTCAGTCCTTGCACCTTGAATGTAAGATAATGTTAAGAAAAAAAAAAATTCACAGGAATTCACTGCATAGAGACTGACCAGCAAGAGGTAGCGTGTCACTGTGGAACCAGTGTCATTTAGTGACTTCCTCAAGCTTTTAATGGTTAAAAACGAAAAACAACTCTAGTTTTGAAATGCAAGACCTTTTAGCTCTCTGGCAGCTAGAGACTGGCAATCTGTACTGGTTTTGGCTGGGATAGAGTTAACTTTCTTTATAGTAGCTTGTGTGGTGCTACGGTTTGGATCTGTGCTGAAAGCAGTGTTGATAACGCAGAGGTGTTTCAGTTATTGCTGAACAGTATCAGGGTCTTTTCTGCTTTTCAACTGCACTGCCAGTGAGTAGGCTGGGGGCGCACAAGAAGCTGCGAGGGGGCACAGCCAGGATACCTGACCCCAGCAAAGCAGGGGGGATACCCCATACCATATGATGTCATGCTGAACAATGAAAGCTGGTGGAAGAAGGAGGAATGGAGGGACACATTTGGAGTGATGGTGTTTGTCTTCCCAAGCAACCATTACATGTGATGGAGCCCTGCTTTCCTGGAGATGGCTGAAGACCTGCCTGCCGATGGGAAGTAGTGAGTGAATTCCTTATTTTGCTTTGCTTGTGTGCACAGCTTTTGCTTTACTTGTTAAACCATCTTTATCTCAGCCCATGATATTTTGTACTTCTACTCTTTCAGCTCTCTCCCTCGTCCCATTGAGGGGAGTGAGTAAGCATCTCTGTGGTGCTTAGCTGCCTACCAGGGCTAAACCACAGCACACTCCCAGCATCACACTTCATTCTTGAGGGAAATTTAATTTGAAACAGATACTGCATTTTCAATGATAGGTTGTAACATCCTGCATAATCTAGTAGTATGAATGGTGGTAATTTGGATGTAAATTATGGGAATAATGTGGTGTTATGTACTAATACAAACAAAACCACAAACCCATGTTGTAGTCTGACTAGTTTGTTTGGGACTTTTCCAAGTCTTCCATGTTTCATCAACTCAAACGTGGTACCTACTAAGATATTAGTAATTAGATGAGTTTACATTCTTCTAGGATTAAATGTTTGGTTAATCAATCAAATTGCAACTGTTTGAAGAATTTTCTTTCTGAAACCAGTATCAGCATAACGATGACTCTCTATTTCTTACATCTATATGTACAATTAAATATTTGAAACCGATAGTTTTTTAAAAACAGCTCTTGCCACTCTTCTTTACTCCACTTTTGTACATGTGGATTCAGTCTTCTGTTACCTTGAGATGGACAAAAATAAAAGTCACTGAGAGAATTTGTGTAAAGATGCCAATGAGAAAGGCTAGGATAACTCTTGCATCATGTGTTCCAGGAAATCTCAAACTGAGTACTTTTAAATTTCAAAGAATATACAGTCTTAGTGAGATATTTAAAGTATAAGCATAATTATTGAGATTATCACACATAAAAGAAGAGAAAATGCTAAATATAATCTTCAGAAAATATTATTATAATCTGAAAGTTGACTGGTTATGAAACTGTCTTTCTGTGTTTCCACAAGGCTAAGTTGCATGAAGAGAAAACAATGTAAAGCAATTATTTCCTGGAAGCTAACTACTATTTTGTCAATAGCAATGGCTTACTGCTGGTAGATAGGCTGATAGTAATGTTCTCACAAATATTTGAGATGGATGTTGTTAAGCATAGCCATAATGTTTGGGAATGCGGGTGAAGCTGTTGGAGAGATGCAGGCACTTAGTAGGACATATAAGTACTACTTTGTGGCCATAATTACTGATAATGCAGTGTAACAACAGCTTGGGTTTTTTTTAATTAAAAGTTGATATTGTGTGTATAATATCTGCTGTATTTACTTTATGTTAAGCTTCTGGTTCTCTTGATTTTCAGTATCCTGTAAGTGCTTTGGTGAGTCTGTCACCACTTCAGTCTTTCACTGTAGATGAATGAACACTGAGGCAATTTCAAAGCTCATACAAGTCTATAGCTGTGACATGTATGAAATTCCAAATAAACAGGTTTTTTTTTAATACTTCTGTTCCATCTTCAAATTCCACTAAAATCAATCAGCATTGAGAATGCTCTGTTCCTTATGGAGATACTGTAACAGTAGCAAACACATTATCAGGAAACTTCCTGCATGGATTACTTGCATGACTAGTTTAATATCTGCTATTTTCAGATATGCAGGAATGAGTTTTCTGAAATCCCAAAGGCTAGAATGATGACCCTGGTATTGGTTAATGAAAAAGAATAATAATGTTGCCCTTAGGGTTCTGTTTTGCATTTTGTTCTAATAAATGCTTCCTTGGAGCAAGGGAGGTAGACGAGCTTGTATGGGAAAAGGTAGGGGGTACCGTGTTTCTTCCAGGTCTATTTTACTCTGCAAGGTAATATCTCTGGAAGAAGAGGAGAATAAGTACCAGCAGAAGGCATTTAATGACAGGCTTAAACTTTAGAGCTGAACATCACTTGGTGCTTAACAGTAGGATAAATGTATTTATAGTTTTTCAGATTTGAAGAGCATGCCTTTACTGTTTGTCCTAGCGGACTAGTTTCAGGTTCAGGAATAACTATTCAGAACCATGTGAGTTTCTTGTTTTCTGGCTCACAGAAATAAATAAAACTTTATGCTAAATTTTGGATGCATTAGTGCATTTGATCTCTTCTAGTTAGAGGAAAAGTTAATTTTTTGGTATGCTTTCAAAGGGAAGATAAACCTCAGAAAAAGATCTGTTGACATTCTTTATACCTGATTGCTCATCCTCTGTGATTCTGACCGTAATTCTTTCTTCAGAGGTGGTAATTGTTATTTTTTGTTGTACTCTGAGATGGGAAGCTGACCAAATCTAGAGAGCCTAGTTCCTGCTTCAGTCAGACAGATGATCTCATTTTACGTGTGCCGCAATGAGTAAAGATGACAAAAGGTATGGATGTGTGAAAGGCAAATCTAGTTTCTTTTAATACTTTTAATAATCATAAAATAAATTGATAAGGGGGTATGAGTTTATTTCTCATTTCAAAGTGCCTTGCATTGTGTATTCCTTCACCAAACATCTGTGAGTGGGAGGCAGTATACAGATGCTCTGTTACAGATTTTTCCTGTGATGTGAATTATGGCTCAGGAAGACAGCATAACTTGTTCTTCCCTTTGGTGTCGTTCTTACCGATTTTTATCACTACTCATGGTTGTAAAACAGGTGTCAGAAGATGGTCTGTTGGAATACAAATTGTGAATTTTCATTAGCTAAGCCAATGGAAAAACCTTGACTTCCTCTTTTAACGTTGAGTTTTCCTAAACATGTAATGGGATAGGACATTTTGGTTGTGATTCTTTCCATCCAACTCCATGTTGAAGAAATTTGTGGTGTGATGCCATTCAGGAAATGCGGTTGTTTCCTCAGCCATTCTCCATGCAGAAAAAAAGCCTCTGGAGAGCTCCTCCTCTCTCTGAGGTTGATCTGGTTAACAATGTTCTGATACTGCAACATGTACTGAATGAATGCCATGATTAAGCACTAGAATATATGGAGAAATTATTTATTTATTTTTAAAATTGGGTCACAGTCTTCAGGTATGAAATGAAAAAAATGGATAATAAAGACATTATTCTCTTTTTAAAAGGAAATTTCCTTTCCCTAATTTGATTTTACTGTAACTGACATCTCTTGTAACTTATCATAAATTCATTACATGAGCCAAAAATCAGATGTTACAGCAAAATATGCTCTACTTATCAAAATCACATGGGAAATGTCTGTAAATTACTTTTTCTGGCATTTTTATACTAAAAATTAAGTAGAGATCAGCACAATGTAACGAAGTATTTCATGTTAGAAGAATTACATTTTGAGGGATAGAATTCATCCCTGGTTTCTGAAAACTAGCACTAAACACTTATGTAACGGACCAGGAAGCTTGTTAGTTGCTATGCACTATGGTGAGTTTTCAGTGTTCTCTTTTTTTAACCCATTTTTCAGGAAAAGATTTCATGGCTTACGTGCCAGAATCCCTGGCATTGTTTGTCTAAGTTGTGAAATATTTTAACTTACTATCCCTGTAGCCATTCTAAAATCTGCTTTTTTTTGAATAGATACTTCTTAGATACCCTTTTCATTGCAACTTCTGCACTACCTTACTTGTCTGTAGAAATACATACAAGTAATGCAGAAACCATTTCTGGCTTTCAACTGTAAGGTTGAATGTCAGGCTACAAATGTCTTTATAATCCTCTCTGACTATACTTTGTCACTCTCCATTCTAGATTTCATAAACACCTCAAACAAAACCATGTAAAACTGCAGTAAGGTGTCCATACACAGTGCAAGAGTTAGCATAATTGGATGCAATGTTACACAGTCAGAAGTTTTAAAAGACTGTTCAGTATTCCTTTCTCAGGAATATTATAATACAATTCTGCCTGCAAGTGCCTGGATTTATCACCGATCTATCTGTAAGCTAAATTTTTCTAGTCGCATAACTTGTACAAAGGTCAGATGATAGATAATTTTGTGAAGGCAGAAGAAATTTAAGGTAATACTGCTCACTGCTTTCAAGAAGTAGACTGCCATTCAGCAGACACTGCTTTTATCTGAATTAGCAAGAGATTTGTAGAGACATATTACTGGTGCTGAGGACCTGACATTCATGCTTTGTTTTTAGGCATTGGGGGAACTACTTAGGAGTAGGTTTAATCTAGTCCTGTAGCTGTTAGTCTTTGGAGTGTGTCTTTAGATTAATCTCCTCTGGAAGATAAAGCTAAGACCATTTGGAGGTGTGATCCATAGTGTTGGCTGGTAGGACTGGAATGACTAAAAGATTTGTTTCAAAAGCACACTCCCAATTCAAGTAAAAACGCTTATGTAGCATTCACCTATGCATCAATTCAAGCACCCATGAGTGAAAACTTGCTACAGTAGCATAAGATGCAAGTGTTAGGTAAGAGTAAAGGAGAAGAGGGGACCTAACAGCATCTCCTTATCAGCAGGAGACTTCAGTCCCTAAATCAGAATAATAACCATTCCTAACATCAAGCCTGTCCTAATGGCCTTCAATAAAGGTATCAAATCTCAGTTTTCTCTGGTGGAAAACAAAGAAAGTATATCAAACAAAAGGAAAATTATTGGTTTATAATTCAAACAACAAGTGAGTGAGAAAGGGGATTCACTAATAGTCTCTGGTCTTTACTGGCGCTTTTTGGATTAATAAAGTAGAACTCATTAGGTTTTCTCTTCAGAAAACTGCTAGGATGTCTTGTACAATAGAATGCTTTTTATCTTCACATCTAAAATATGTTGTAGGGATCACCCACCATGTGCTGTAGCATTTTTTTCGTTGTAGGAGAATCTAAATTATTTTACTCTATGCTAAATAGATGCAGAGAGGCAGATAAATTCTAGAAGGATCATCTGACACATGGCAGGTTTTATCTCATGATAACTTGTTCGTGTGTCTTAGAACTTAAATTAGCCTAGTAGGGTATAATTTATATATTTTAAAGTTGTATTACTAATTATGATATAAATTTTAATGACATTAAAAAAAATGGCCTGTAGGCTAACTCTGTGGTTTTAAACTGTTTTCATGAAATTCACTTAGAATTAAAACACTTTGAAACAAGATAAAACCAGTCATTTAAAACAAGAAGAGAAACAAATTCATGAGAGTAATTTTGATCAGAAAGTCCATGCAATAGTATTCCTCTCAAAGTTTATCTTAATTTTGCTGTGCCCAATTAACAAAAAAAAAGAAAAACAACCCACAACAAAACAAACAGATGTGTCAAGTATGATGTTGTGAGAGAAATCAATGCTAAGAGGCAAACACAGACATGAAGGGAAGCAACAGTTGATGTACTGTCACACTTTGTCTTTGGAGTGTAACAGTTGCGTGCTGTATGATTTTTTTTCTGTTGTAGGGCAATATATATTTCAGAATTTATCAAGCCTCTTAGGAACTAGATTTGTATTGTTTATGTTTCTGACTACCTGTTCATTTTTAAGTTAGTCCTTATCTCCATCTTAGTATTTTCAATATTGCAGACAAATATCTTTTTCTGATTTTCATTGTGTGTATTTTCTCTCTTCTTCCTCAACTGTGTATAGCTTTCATTCAGACAGACATAGGGCTATTCAGCTTTTTCCCAGCAGAGTGTGCTTAGCTATTTAAATATATATGCTGATTTATGTTTCAGAAGATTAAGAGGTGGGACAAAATAGATTTTGCTATACATTTGCACAACAGTTTTGCAGATTGTTTTTGTAAAGGTGACTATGATGTGTTTGCCTGCTACGTGATGACAAATACCTTGAATGTGATACTGGAAAAATCAGAGGCAAAAATAGAAATATTTCAAGCCTCTAATTCATCAATAGTAGGTATATGTGTGTATGACAACTGTATGTTATCACCTCCAAATATATCTGCCAGCATATCCAAAACTGTCATATTTAACCATCCGTTTAATTTCTATTTAAACAAATGCTAGATGTTTGTACTGTGGAATTCTATTCCAAGCATGCCAGCAGCTGACAGAGTATTTTGCAGCAAGGCTGAGGCAGATGGAGAAAGCAGGGTCTTGCACTGATGGGTAGCATTAGAGAATGCTCAAAGAAAAGGCTGTGGGTCGGGGAACAGCTGATGGAAGCTACGTCTTGTTCCTAGTTTCTTCCTGTGACAGTGCCCTGTTTTTATTGTTACTGGTTTTTCATTGATCATCGAAATGATGGGAGTCCCTCCAACGAGAACTGATGAAACTGTTAATTATTGAAAGAGAATTCACTGGAAGAATTTCAGAGTATAACTTCTTGCCAGTTTAGCTATGAAAGAACAGACAGAAGTCAATGGATTAAAATGTGGAATGACTTGAGGGCACAGAAAGAAGAATTAAAGTAAGCTGAACTGGGATGTCAATTTAAGTGATATTATATAACCTATTCTTTTTGTGTCAGATAACATCTATGTGGTTTTCATTGGAGCCCTACGCTTTTGAGTCTTGAACCGCGGAGCACTTGTGTGTGTGTATACACCATTACGGGGAATTGGTCAGCATCATGTGAAGTAGCAGACTAATTGAAAGATGAAAGTCCTGAGGGGGTAAAAATCCCTGCTAAAGCACATGCAACATCAACACAAGCTTGTTACATTTCTAGATCAATTATTCAACTTAAAACAATGGGAAAATTGGAAAAAAACACATAGAGAAAGTATTGAGGAGTATACGGTTTTTGTACTGCTATAGATACTCATACATTGTCAAACTATTGTCTCCAGACATCTCAAATTCCAAGTAGCATTACAACAGTACAACAGGTCAATTTCTCAATTCCTTGGAAATGGATGAAATCGACAGTTTGGACTTTTGTACCAAATCCAGGATTATCTTAGAAGTTTTCTGTATCTGAACATAATATGTACCTGTGATGATGAATCAGACTAAAATTATTGGGAGAATTTTCATAGACATATAATATAGTTGTCTGAGATATTTGTAACGAAAACAACTGCATATAATAATATTCTTAAAGAATCTTTATGAAAAAAACTCTTAGTAAGCAGCAGGAAACCAGTTTTTCCACAGGCTTTCTTTGACATATATAGCCCAGTGGGAAAGCCTTTGCTGGCAATGATTCTTACACACTTTAGTAAAGCATTTATACAAATGCTCAAGATTGATCATGTTAAAACAAAAAGCCAAGGGAAGACTTCGGTCTGCTTTTACTCCTGCAAAAAGAACATTGTTTTGGTTTGGGGTGTATTTTAATAATTACTACTCCAATTACAAAATAAATGTCTGATAAATATTAAATATATTGCCTGAACATTCTTAAATTGCATCGGGTACCTTGGACTCCACTCCCCTCTAACACACAGACAGTATGTCCCATCCTCAAATAGATTTTATTTACTAATATCCCCAAGAAAGCAGGAAGAGGTAGTCAGGATGTAGTCTTAACCTTGATTTCAGAAAATCTAAACATTTTTTAATACAGAGGTTATCCTTAGTTAAGCATCTACCATGTTTTTCATGAAAGAATCCCAATAAATTGTTTGTCCAAATTATGTGTATAAATTATAAATTTGGATTATTTATTTAGTTACTTTAATAATTCAGTATTGTCCTTTCTAAGGACAAGGAAAGGCTACACTCCAAGATGGCCTTATCTTTATATTGCTGTAATAGAATTGAGCCCAAACAATGTGACAGTCTCTGGAAAGGATGTCAGAGTTTGCTCTGATTATTTAGATTGTTTTGCTCGAAATAACTTCTTGCAACAGTTGTTTTTTCTCTGACATTGTGTCAGGCTTTTAAATCTGATGATGAGAGACTGGCAAACACATTGATCATATATACTAGATATTTTTTTCTCTTGTTTTCTTTAACCTTTCTTTGATCTACTGATGAAAAGAGGAAAAGTGAACAGCATATTAAAAGCATCAGTCACAGGAGGACATTTTAATATTGCATCATGCAGCCAGGAACTAATCTCACTAATCATATATACTGCTACGGGGCATCTCACTCAAGGTGCATCTTTCTTTTCAATTAATTATTATTGCTATATTCAGTAATCCTATGTGAAACTTTGACAGATTCACTGTAAGTAGCTTTTCTGTAGTCCATAGGGAAGAGATTTGTGTGGTTTTTCTTTTTGTAATTACCCTTTACTCCCTTGACTGAAACACTTGATGTAGCAACTTGTGAAAACACAAAAGAATTTTGTCAGTGAAATTTCTGTATATGCAGATTTTGTGACAATCCTCTAGCCCTTGTTCTATGCTATGATGAGTCTAAAGGCAGGCTTTATTTTGACTTAAATATTTCAAGCTTTACCTCTTTTTAACAGCCTGGTGGAGGTTCTGATTTCTTCATAATTTAAATGATAAAGCATTGCAACTAAATTCTGCCTTTTTACTGCTGCACTTTGAAGACAGCATGTCCTGGAGAAACTTTTGTCAAGTTAATGTATTTGTTCCATTTTTTAGGTTGTTACTTGCCTGAGAATTCTGGAACAAGAACAAGAAAAACTTGCTACTCTTTTAGTCAATGAAAATGTATTTTCCCAGAAAACTACCCTTCAAGTTATGGAAATAATTTGTTCTCATGGAGACACTTTATAACATTTTCTCCTGTGCATTATGCAGGAGGCATCTACAGGAATTTCTTTGCTGTTTTTCTTTCTGAGTATGTTTTTCCAGACAAATTGCTGAACAGCTGTCTTTGCTATAAGTATCTGTATTCATTCAGTATAGTAATGTAGCAAAATCGACTCCTTGAGCATGCATTAGTCTGCAGTGTAATTACTTCTATCAGTTATAGGAGGTAAGAAAACTTTGTGGTTCTCTAGGGACTCTAATCCAGAAACTAAACTCTGAAGCAGAGAAGAAAAATATAGGCAGAATATGCTATGACACGGAACAGGCCAAGTATAATAGTTACAGAAGTTTGGTAAAGAAACAAAAACCTGAAACAAGGGCACAGGCCAATTCAGAGCTCAAATGTATCAAATGTGTTTGTTCAAAAGAACTCAAGAGTGTCACCAGCTTTCAAACTGCTCTTCAAGGAAAAGTAAATAGGGTAGAATCTAAGAAGTCAATGGCACGTGAAGATGCTGTATATATTTTTTTAAGTGATGTTAGAATTTTTGCTCTGTCCACCACTATTGTATCAGCGCAGTGCTCATCAGCTGGTGCAATGTCAGCCTCGTTTGATGCCAGAAAGGAACAGTCATACGTCCATTTTATGTGGTTCATGGTGACAGAAGTGGATTACTGCATTAACTCAAGGCAGTGCAAAGCCTCAGTGCTTGTCAACACAAATTTTATCTTGCATTGATGAGTAAGAGCTCAAAGAACTCTTTCCGTATGTGTATTGACAGTGATCAATTACCCTACTTGTTCCTGCCAACTCCTCCTGTAGTTTTGAGGTTGTATTATTTCTGAGACACTGCACTTGTGTGCTACCATTCACCAGTGATCTCCATTCCAGCCCCATTTCCCAATCTGTTTTACACGTTTTCACAATGCCAGCTCCTGGTCTGTAGTTCTTGATCTCAAAGTAGTCCAGCCTGTGCACTAAACCTGGTATCTTTTCTTCATACTATGTTCTTGCAGCTGTATAAGCCCTGTGGAAGCTGTGTGCTGAACAGAAGGTTAATAATCACGCCTGGTAACAAACCAGACAGGGCTTTACATGTGGAGGGGTTACCTTTAGGGCTGGCAAACCAACAAGATTTTCTAGCAGAAAACAAATTAGCTTTAAAAAATAGTCCGACCCTTGGTTTCCAAAAGCAAGCAGTTTGTCAAGAATAAATGCATAGCCAGCAAGTCAGAGAATGGCACAGCATTCAGTGACATGTCAGTATTCTTTTTTTCTTTTTAATATTTTTCACTGATGAGTGTATAAAAGTCTGACAAAGTGAACATGAAGAAAGCAACCTCTTAAGTATGAAGACATATTTACAGAAGGTACAAGAAATATGCAGAAGGGAAAGTTTTAATTTAGCTATGCAGGGAAAAAAGTGGACTCAACTGATGGACTACAACAAACAGCAGATTTAGGTTTGAAAGATTCCATTTTCTGTCCCTTATATCTCAATGATGTGCTCTTTACCTGGCTAAAAATCTGGAGGAAGACAATCCTTGGAATTTAATGGAAGCATAATATGTAACTATGCAAAGATAGACTGTTGGCGCGGAAGGCATGGACACAACACGACGATCAATATGATCAGGTTGATGCCACTTTATTGCTCAGATAGCTCAGTTTATATACATTCTGTTATCGCATTACATGCGCCGTCGGCCTTATGATTGGTTTCAGCAAGCAAACACGCAACTCTAAGTATTCTACCATTGGTTAAAGCTAGCTGTTCACGCGAACGTGGCTCCTACCTACAGGCTGTGTGAAGTTCTGTCTTTATCATGCTTTTTTCCCTTTTTCACAGCATTCATGCTGTCCGAATGTAACTTTTCAGTCCTTATCGTTTTCCGCTCATAACCTTCGAGTACAGAGGCCTACATACAAGTTAATTACAGATCTTCAGTGCTTGGAGTGTTCACAGGATGTCCATTCCTTACCAGAAAATCTCCCACGATAGACAGCAGCTATCCCAGGTTTACTGCTAGGAACATTGACGTGGGGATTGTCATTTTAGCTTTGGCAACAGTGTCACTTAAGCCATTTTAACCGTGCATCTGTTGCTCCGTGGCTTTTGTTGTTGCCTTTGTTCCATCACCCACTCATTAATGGAACTAATCTTTCTGCAATGAATCTTTTCTTTGGGAAAAAAAATCCTGCTCAGATTTTTTTTTCCCAATCTGATCAGTTCTCTAGTCCTGCCTGTTTGGAAGATGCCTGCAGAAATACCCCTGCCAGCAGCATGGGTATCTAGAGGTAGGAGCCACTGCAATAGGTGCAATAGTGGTAGCGCAAATGCAAGTCCAGCATTTAGTGTGAACAACACATGTTATTTAGTGGTTGGGACTTGACCTTTGATTCAGTGAAACAAAAAGTTGATAATTTTTTTTTAATGGTTAGAAATTGGAAATATATTCCATTTTTCTCTTACATTTTAGTATTTCCCCACAATACACAATGAAACAGAATAAATGTAGAGTCCTGCTAATTGTGACCATGTAACCATAGAAATATAATTGCAACAATAAATTAATTACTTTAATTCAGAATTGCAATCTAGGAGAAATCATCAAAAAGTTGTCATTCCTTGATTTGAACTAGGATTTAGAGGCTGAAGCCTTTGAATGTTTGCAAGTTTTCTGTCATTTCCGGGTAGATATCTATCACTGTTAGATGTCAGATTCCAAGTTTACTATGGTCTTCAAATTGGCTTGTAGAGTGCAGTACATAGCAAACTTGAGTTTCTGTGAGGGAAATTATTGTAGTAATTTGTAAATAATGTAAGCATTTGTAGCAAATTGGTTTATTCTTTGTATAAAATACTTTCTTCCAAACCCAAGCTTTGAAAAAAATGTATCCAGACATGTATGAAATTAAAGACAACACCTTAAGGAAAGAAGTGTGGCAGGTATGCTTCTATTTTTTAACACTGGTGAGTTCGAAGTCCTCATTTATATGGATAACCCTTACTGTCCTGAGGAACTGCGCTGACATCAATTTGTCCTTGTTAATTAAAAGTGCTTGTAAGACTGGCTGGACCCTTAGGTGCATCGTTAAGGCTATATTAACATGGTTTTACTATTGATCTCAGATGTCACCTAGGTCCAGCAATGACACTATAATATAAAGAAAAAATACAAGAAAAGAAAGGATTACATTTATGGATTGAAAAGAAAAAAAAGCTCTGTAATACAGTAGAATATTATTTTTCTATATAATTAAGTTCTGTGGACTTAACTTCAGGTTTATTGTAAGAACAAGCCTTTAACTTTATGACAGTCAATACACAGTAAATAGAATTCGTCTAGCAATGCATTAACTCAGATTGTATTGTTAACTAAGTCTTGTCTCAAGGGCATTTTTTGGATTTTGCATGCCAAAATGCACTAAATAAAACATTTCTGGGGGGAACCCAGTGATGGTGGATGCTGGAATATAGAGAAATCTTAGAAGTGCTTTTCTTTACCTTTGAGATAAAACCGAAGTTGAAAGTAATCTCAGCTTTGTGAAATGTTTCCTGATTGAAGAAGTTTATTTACATTCTCAAGCAATGAGAATTAACTTATTTTCCTCAGCACAAGCTATTTAGTTTTGATTAATGTTTTTATATGAGTTAGAAAACAGGGTTTGAAGGCATAAGAGTCAACACATCTATGGGCTGGTTGGAGTCTGCAATTCACTCTTAGAGGCAACATATTGAGGGAAATGCTGTTCATGCAGGTTCAAACTTGAAAAAGATATGCCAAATAGGAAAATGTTATTTATGAGATTATTTATATGCTAGTTATAAAAATCCTTTGGGCTGTGGGCGACAATACATTGTCATTGGTGGTCTACTGCAGAATTTCTTTGTTTTTACAGTAACACACAAAGGATAATTTTTAAGAATCTTGTCTCTAAGCTTGACTTTGACAGGTAAGTTAATAGAACTCATGTGCCCAGGATATCCTACCCATTTTTCTCTTAGGCTATCTTCCACATTTCCTTCTTCACACACTTTTCACTCTTTTTCCCTCTACAAGCATATTTCTATATTCTGGGACAGCTGTCTGAAGCATCTGCTGGATTCACCATTTTTTGCTTCCTGCCCCTAATGTTGTGTAAGAGAAAGGGCTTGTCCTATTAAAGTAATTACTTCATCGCCATCAGCATGTCTTTTTCTCCACCCTTCTTGGATGCAAATTATCTGGGTTGTCAGGTTTTGTACATCTCATTGTTATATAAATTTGTAAGCCAAGATGCAGTTCTCCAGTGCTGTAGATGGCACAGGACAGAGCCAGTCTCTGAATCAGAAAATGGTAACTAAGCAGGAGGTAGTAAGGGAGTCTGCAGAGAGTGGATTCATACTCAAGGAGAGTGGGAGAGTGGACTACAGTAAGGTGATGAGGTGGAAAGGAACTTTTTTTTTTCTTGTAACTCTTCTCAAATGTTTTTGTTCAGTAGTAAAACTACTTTCTAGAGAAGTTTGTCAGGCACTTTTGTGGCAGTATTTGCATACTTCCCTTTCTTTCCATTTCTTTGGAAAACACTTTATCTAGATCTTCTAGCATGTCTTCTCATGCTACTCATGGGGACCAACTTTAATCAGTGTGCAGGAACATTCTGTGGCAGAAGTCTGGAAGTGAGAATCAGGGATCATTACTGTCCACTCTGTAAAGATGTTGAAACTTGATTAGCTTAAACGTTTTCCCCTGCTCACTTTATTCCAAGGGCTTCCTTATGTTGAATTCCGGTAAGGGGTCCAACATCTGTTTGATTTTTTTTTTTTTTTCCCCCCTATGTTTTTCTTATTTACTATTTGTTAATGTTGGTCCTCTTTCCAATTTCTCCCAAGCGGAGCAAGCTCATGCTATAGCTTTTTCTTTTCTATTGTAAATGAAATCCTAGCTTCACATGAAATCCTGGCTTCATATTCAAGAAAATGCTCTTACTTATATTCTGTTTCACAAAAGAAGTTAAGGGGTTAAGCTTCAACCCATCAGAAAGTGGGGAGCAGTTCAATTACAAACTGCTACTTCCTTCCAAACTGTTAATTCCTACACTATTAAGTTACCAGAATGTATAATATATCAACCATGAATTGCAAGTTTATTGCAGAAAATGGGATATGGCTGCAGACTTCCAGGCTTTTTTTTTGCTGGCACTAGCATTGTGAAGCTCACCTTTGTATCCTGAGAGGGACTAACATTGTTCAGAATGTGTGTGGTATGCTCCCATACTACTTCTGAAATTTGGGCACCATACAGGTGACTGGAAATTAACGTAATTAGCAATAGCAGTAAGCAGAAGACTGTGAAAAGAAAAGATATTCTGATTTTAGTCAGTTGTACCTGGAAGGCACCCTTTATTTTCTTGGGAGTTTGTTTGCAATACATGGCTAAAGCAGAAACAAGCCTTAATGTATTTATTATGCAAATGCTTATGGAAATTGTATCGTTATAGAGAAAAGCTCTTCTTTAATAGTGCGGTTTCAGGTGCCCCAAAGTGAAAGCAGAATGTGAATCAAATTTTATGAAGTGTTTAATGCAAGTCATTTTCTCTAACTAATGAAGGAAGATATAACATACAGTAATTGTGATCAGGCCAGTTACAGGGGGTGATAGGCAGTTATTTCAGGTAGAACCAGTAGGCAAACAGAAGTATTAATCAAGTTTTACATCTGAGTTTGATTCAGATTGATTGTATAGAAATATCATTCAACTCTAATGCTGATTATCAAAAAAAGAACACACAAATCTGAATTTTCAATGAGCTCTTGCAGAAGACAAGTGTAAGGGATGAGACTGGAAACAGTACATTCGGAGCCTATTGTAGCAATATGTTTATATATGTGTGTGTATATATATATATAAAAAAAATCTTTTTATGAGATACAGCAGCCCTTACACAGTTCTCATGCCTTCCCAGCACTTCATAAACCTTGACAAAATGATCCTGACAAACATGTCCACACATGCACACACATCCTCTGATGCAATAGGGAAATACTAACTTTTTCACAGAAACACGGTACGTTTGCTGAAATTGTCCCTCAAGCTGAGAATTGAATAGAAATCCCTTTGCGTCCTCTACTGCCCCTCTTATCCTGGATGCTATGCATTCAGTAGGACTCAGCTCCTCCTTTTTTGTAAAAAGCCTTCTTGAAATCATTATTATCACCTATGAAGTGAACTAGTTTTTTTGCAAGAGTGAATTGGCTTAGCAGTTGAATAGTAGTTAGAACTGGCTCCTGTATCTGCTGGAGATCCGGTTTACTCTCTTCTTACAGATACATTTATTGTGCCTTTAATTGGTCTTTCTATTCAGATTCAGTTCGTGCTCTCCTTCATGTATACACACATTGAATTCAGTTGAAAGGAAGAATTTTCTTTTTATACTTCATCACTTTTCTACTGTCTTTTGGTTCACATTACAAAAAACAAAAGTGCATGCTGATGAAAGCATTAAAGAGACAATATGTTGTATTAGTTTCATTCTTTGACAGAATCACAGAATGATAGGGGTTGGAAGGGACCTCTGGAGATCATCTGCTCCAGCCCCATCTTACAATCTTAGTGTAATTACCTAAGTAAGTTAAAATTGGTACAACTAACGGAAAACACCAGACTGACAGCCCTTTAGAAATCTGCCTGAGAAACAGTTGCCTTTTGCACACAGCAACCCTTCTTGTCTCCCATAGACTATTTGCTTCAGCTAGTTTACATAGTCTTCCTTTTTATGACCATCTTTTCTTTTGGGGTTTGGCTCTTCTCATATGTCTAGCTAGGCTTGATAAGTGACACACAAACCCTCTCAAGAAAAGTGTAAGATTAACAAACTTGAAGTGTACAACGCTCTTTCTCTCAAGTACGAAAGGTAGGTAACAAATCTTAACTATGTTTTCACCACTTCAAATATTTAAGTTCCCACAGGAAGAAGTGGCATTCTTCGTGATGTGTATTTAATGGAAGTTGCTGGGCAGGTGCCACTTTATATGTAGCTCAGATACCATGTAAGCTTTCTGTCTATAGCTTTTTATGATACTCAGGTGTGAGTATGAGGTAGTCTTCAGTAATGCAGATAGTGGAAGCTTCTTTAAAGAAGTGAGCAAGTGCTCACCATCAGTGAGAACCAGATGAGATAATTTCTGAGATCTTCTGAACAGACTTCGGGCACCAAATGGCTTGCTTTCACTAACTGGCTTATAATGAAGTTCAGCCTCTTTTTATCTATCAAGTCTCTGGAGAGAGGCACTCTACTGACTAGATGAAAAGCAAATACTTCTAGCAAAAACATGAATACAGACTGATGGGAAGGTACAGTTCAGCTAGAGTTCTTACTCTGTGCATCTCTAATAGACGTTGAGAGAGTATAAAATTTTCTTGGAGGTAGTTGATGATCTTCAATTAAGTAATGCCACATAAAGTCACCAATCTTTTATTAGCACCCAAAAGAAAAAGAAGTAAGGAAATAAAAGCAGTGGATCAAGTACTGTTCTCGGTTAAGCCAGTAAAACTGGAAGATGATTTTGGCTTGCTGTTTGCCAAAACCAGGTTGTAAGGCAAACCCCAGACCAAACGTTTAATCCTGTGTATCCAGCCAAAAGTGTAGACCACTAGACTGTTTCCTCTGGACAAGAAAAGACTTCACTTCAACATCAGAATGCAAATTATTTTTTTGGAGCCATTTAACCTGAAAGTCAAAATGTTTGTGACACGAGTTCTTCCCCTGGCTACTAGAGTATTGTGTTGTCACAGGAGCCTCCCTATTATATGCACCGGAAATGTGACATGGGCATTGTTCCTATTTTCTTTTAGAATCTTTATGGTGTACTGTTTTACTTCACACTCTGCCTGATACAATAGTACCTCTGCATTGCTTAGTGTTGTCCAACAGTTTCAAGTTTCTTTAGCACAACAGAATGACAGTCCTGGACACTGACATTTTAGTTATTGCTTTTTACAATAGTGCATGCTTACTGTAACCTCTGTCTATGAATTAATGCGATTAGGGACTCAGGCAAAGATTTCAGTTGCTGCAAGTTACGTTAAACTGATGGTAAGTTAAATATCTAAAAATAGACATTTTCCGGAGTGGTAATCACTGAACAGCAGGACTCACTTTGAAGTTCAGTGCCTGATGCTGATTTCTGAATGATGATATTTTAGCAATCGTCAATGACAGCTTGACATTAATGATTAAAGACATCTCAGTGAGTAAACCACTGCCGAATCTACTAATGTTTGGTTCACCTGTTGAAAAATAACGATAACAGCTTGATGACATATCTAATCATGTGTGACATGTTTGATTATAAAAAAACCCCAACACCTCATCATTGTGATCACAGTATATTTCTCAATTTGCAGAGGCATCATTCTTGACTTTTCAGAAAATAACCGATTACATGGGTATGCATTTTTTTGTAGGAATTAAAATTAAACCTAGAGATTTGCTAGAAACAGAAATAAATAATGTAATATGTTTGCAAGACATCTTGACTTATGTTGTATTCCACAAAATTTCTTAAACATTTACGGACAACAGACAGCTTCCTTTCCCTCGAGAGAATTTGTAAAACAAAAGACTTCCATATCATGAGACTACACTGATAGTGCTGCAAAACTGAATGCACCACAAATTGTGGACACTAAAGGATGGGGAGGGAGCATCAGTGTTTGACTCACTGTCTTAGGAACACTGCTCTAAGTTATCGCAATGTTTTGTTACCCATTCCGGTCCAGTTTAGAGACTGTGCTATGATTAATGCTCTAGCAGAGGGTCATGCCCCAGAAGAGCAGTGCATAGAATTCTTCATTACTCCATTCTCCATTACTCTTTTCCTTTCTTTAACTTGGTAGACACAAGCAAACTTAAACACAGTGATTTAATGTTGGACAAAGAAACTAGAGGGAGTAAGCATCTTTACAAATATATGAGGAGAAAAGTGAAATTAAACAAGAAGAAAACTGAAAGTTAGTTGTTTATTAATGAAGGAGAAAATAGCTCATTATTTTAAAATTGAATTTCTCTTTTTAGGAAGGCTTATTGCTGTAAAACCCTGTGAATGTCTATTTAAACATGAAGTGTAATGAAATAGACCAACTGCAAAAGTCAAGGAAGATCTGTGCTTTCCTTGGAAGTGTCATGTGGCAGAACAAAGAAATAACTGTCTTTTCTTCCCATGCAAACTTCACCTTGGCTTACAGCTGCATGTTTAATTCCAGACTGGAATGTTTAATTCCATAACTGGAGCTAGAAAGTGATGCTAGAATTAGGCAGGAAAAAACTCAATGGTACTAAGCTTAAAAAGAAATAAAATATAAAAACCCAGTAGTAATTAATTGAGGAAGTAAATACATATTGGAGTAGGATTAGCCACTGAAAAGTCTTCTATAAATGGAACAAAATGGGTTATAACTAAGATTAATTTTATTCAGTTCAAGAAAAAGCAACTTTTTGACTAACAGAAAAGATCTTCTGACAAACAGTTTCACTGGGCATGGAAAATTTCCAAAGGCAAATGCAGGAAATTTTCTTAATTCTGTTTTTTTAAAGAAAAGTATGAAAAACATTATAAAATAATTAATAAGAAATAACTTTTTTCCTCGCAAAGCTGTCAGCTGGGAGATTTAGTGGCTCTATAATTAATATATATTAATAAATCAATGACTTCATCATGATATCAATTCTGCTTCTTTTTTTGGTGTTTTGTTATAATGTATATGAAAAGCCCTCATTACCTTTTGATTTTGCTTGTACTTTACATGCCAAAAAAGAAAAAAAATAGTGAACCAATCCAACCAGGCTGTGTAGAACTGAATCTAAAAAGAGATTATTAAGGATTTATTTATTTTTTGTGACTGTTTATTACCTGATTCAGGCACATTTCTGTGGCCAAAAACCAGCGGTGGTCATCTGTGATGCATTGCAGATAAAATTACAGTACTTGTTACTGCTAGGGAGCCTGCCAATATGTTCTTTCCCATGGTGTACGACAGTATTAATTTGGCAAGGGGACAAATGAAGTGCAGAGGGTGAACAAGTAGTTGAGAAGAGTGGTATATGGCACTCCACCTCACCTACAAGCTTTGTATTTCCTTTGTGAATCAGTGTGCGTCAGATTTTTTGGTCTTTCATCTTGTATGCTTAAACTTACAGATGTCTATGAAAGTACTTCAGAAGAATTCTGAGTCCTGATGTTTCCTGTACTACTTCAGTGAAATGCTATGGGAAAGTAATTTACTTGCTACAACAAAACTTTAATGGATGCCACTGAAGTTTCTGGTTCAAAGTCTATTAAACTTGCATTTTCCTGAGGTAGGTAATTTTAATTAAAAACGTTAAAGATTCAATATGTTGTACTAGCTCCTAAAAGGAAAGGGATCAACTTTTATAAATTGTTCTTAACTTTTGTCCCCAATTTACTGAGGCCAAAAATTTTGGTTGCAATGAGGAGGAGGAAGTTGTTCTTCTAGTTGGGTATCCAGCTATTTGGCTGTGTCTTAGAGCACCTAGCTATGTGCCCAAATACCTACACAGGCACATCCGTATAGCTGGTAGATGAGTTGAAGCTTTCTTAAAGACGCGGAGGAGACTAAGTCTCCAATTCTTTAGGGATATCTTGTGCTTCTCTAAGCTGGTTTGTGATTTGGTCTGTATGATTTTTCCATGTTCTTTTAGTTGCATTGTAATTGTAAGGTATCCTGCTACATAATATCCTGTAATGATGACTTCTTTGGCTTTTGTTTAGTTGGCCTAAATGGTGAACACTAACAATCACAAGGGAATAGCTGAGGCTGAATAAGTGCTTTCTCTGATGCTCATTAGATAGAGAAGTATGTCCCAGACATACAGATGTTAACTAATAACTCTGGGTGCATAAGTGAGGTGAGTGATTGCTGTACTTCTTGTAATGATGGTGTGTGTGCATTTTGTAAGATACCTGCCCAAGAATAATTTTCAGTGATGCTTTTGTTAGAGAGCGTTTTTTCTTTTGTGCCTGTGATTTATCCATTTTAGTACCTGACTTGCTCACAGAATGTGCATTATACTGTTCAGCTTCCCTAAGTTTTGCATTTAAATTAAGATAGCTTTCTGCCTTGTCTTGTGTGATATAATGGTTTCCATTATATGTACTTACAAGTTTCTGATTTTTAAAGGTGATATTTTTTGATAAGCTGCTCAAACACCTTTGGTATGGAACGTCTGGTTTTACTCTTTTCTATCTGTGGTCTTGTGATGGGAAGCCGGGATGAAATCTTGATTAAAATAAAACTAAAATGCAGATTAGGAATCTATTCTTACACTGTGTTGTGCAGGTTTATATCTGATGGAAGTATTCATTTGTTAAGTTACTCATAAGCCTTGTCTAGTCTAGGGAGTAGAACTGTTAAAACTTCCTGAAAACTATGTAAGTTACCAGCTAGTTTACCTTATAAAAATATTGTGAAATATAGAGGGTCATGGCAAATGAAATACATACGTGACTTTCACAGAAATGTGAGTGGATAAAAGAGGAACACTTTTTCCATTAATGAAAAACATAATAGGCATATATCAGATTTTATTTAGTATCTTGTTATGCAAAAATTAATGTGATTTTTTTTTTTTCAGTTCAGTCAAATCATGTTCCAGTTCTTCCTAGTGCAGGCTTTCCTGCACACAGGCTTTCCAGATGCTTGTAGCTTTCCTGTGTGAGAGGATTCCTTTCAAAGTTTTCCCAATTCTCTGTCTATTAACAAACTTCACAGCTCTGGGCTTCCATATTATATAGATAAAGTGCCCCTTGAGGCATAATTTTTGATCAGGGGAAGCTTCAACTAGTTAAAGAGGTTAAGAAGCTTAATTTATGTCATCAGTTGAAATTTTAGATGTCACAGGAATTTCAGATTAATTTTTTTCTTTCATCTTTTGGTTAGAGAAGTTCAGAAGTTTCATGGCAAAATATATTTTGAGAAAACATTAATTTCTTATAAACATTGAAATTTAAAAATGTTGAAAAGAAGTTGAAATGTGTAAACCAGGTATTTATGTTAGTAAAATGTAATTTTTTTGGCTCAAAATTACTTTTGTTTTAGAAATATTCATATATGATAAGAAATGCTAAAAATGTTCAAAGGTATCAAGTGAGGTTTTTCTTTTTGGCTAAGCACCTTAAAAATATTTTTGTAAAGGAAGGGTTTTTCATCTTGCCAAGATTTTCGATTGACAGCTTAGCTCAATGGGGGCTGGAATGAAAATCCCAAAGGTTTTTGAGTAGTGTACTACTACTTCCCACCTACTTACACTTGTCTTCTGACTTTCTCATAGTCTTTGTTTGAAATAAGCACCATTAAAATTACTGACTTTCTTAATGTTGCCCAGAAGTGCTGCTTTGAAAATAATAAAGCTCATCCTTTCCTTTCCAGAAAAGCTAACAACATTAATCGTAATGGATAATCTGAGCACTGGGTTTCAGTGGGTATATAATTGTTAAATCAATTTCTCTTACTCTCTAAAAAGGCATACTTTATTTTCATGAGGCTTTCATGGCTATCTGATAAGACAAATGGGAAAGACTCTCACATCCTTCAGACAGGACTACTTTTCCAATTTGTGGCATTAGATGAGTTCTTTCTCTTTGATTCTTACTGTGGTGCTGATGGTTTTATCACATATAGTAGCTTTTTTTCTTCCTCTGAAACTGAATGTTCCAGTTATATGATGGTCATTCAGGCAAGCTGTTTTTTATGCTTTCGTACATATTTAAAGACATTTCGTACATATTTAAAGATACCTGAGGTATCAGGGGTACTTTGAGAAGCTCTGTATCTTAATAATATCAATGTCATCCTGAACTCTAAACACTGCAGACCAATTGCAGAATAATGGTCATTAGTAGCTTTTAGAGTAAGTACAAAAGCAGATCTCTTGCTTGTTAATACATTCAACTTTTTACATTGTCTATTTAAATGATTTTGCCCATTACAAGTTCTTGCTTTTATGCAGCTAGAAAGCAGGGTTTGTGTTTTTGAAACGTTAGGACTGTGTCTGTGTTGCTCACAATCAAGATTTCCATGCATGATGCTAGCATTAATATGTACCGAAGGATAAATGTCAGATAGTAGTAGAACAAAAGTCACTTGAGAAAGATCATAAAACCTCTGTCAATAAGGTAAACAAGTGCATAGAAAACCAGTAGTTCCAAGGGACTTAGGCAGGATGAAACAATGACAAAATTGTTCTGGCAGAAGGCGAAGACTGCTGTGCAAACTGCTGCCTCTGTTGGCTGTGCTCTGTGTCCACAGGTAAGGATTTCATTCCACCCTTAATGCATATCATGCTTTCAAAATATCATGAGGTTTTGAGACCAAATACTGCTGTTACATTTCCAATAATTCTAAGATTTCTCTAAAATGTCCACTGTTGCACATCAGCTTTCCTCTTGCATTCAGTAAATCAAATAATTTGAATAGCTTAGTGGAAATACCTAAACTCTCATTAATGGTTGGATGCTAGCAGTGCTTTCTTGTTTCATCTCTTTAAAATAATCTTGCCATTTATGACTATATAATTTAACAAATTCTCAATTTCTGTGTATATGGATGCCTTAGGAGCAAAACTAAGAAAAATAATGCTTTATGTATTCTTCTTTCTATCTGAATGACTACAAATGAAACTCTGTAATGAAAATATCTTAGCTGATTTTGATCAGTCATATCAGAGTGAACCCTGCATAATTTAATGAAATTTGTTGCATGCAATTGAAAGAAATACAGTATTTGGTCCCAGGTACTCTCTCACATATTATGTGAATTGAATGTTAATGTTGCAAGGGGAAGAGAGGCATTGTACTTTTCCACTGAGAGAACCAGAAGACATTTTGAAAGCCTCTTCTAATCAAGTTGACTAATATTCTTAGCAAACCTATTTTCATCTGCCAGTCATTTCTTGTGTTACATTTTAATTGTAAGCTCATTGAAGTAGCAGATGTTTTTGTTTTCTGTTGTGTGAGGTATGCAGCACAGTGGGTCTTTCTCCATGGCAATAACTTTGGCAGTATTATGTTACTAATGTAAGAGAAATAAGTACAATGCTTATATATTAAGATTATAAAATAATAATTATTTATTTTATCATGCTACCATCTATGAGATGATACATATCAATTCCCTATCACAGTTTTCAGTGTCATGTTTACCCAGCGTCTTCTACAGGCACACAGTTTGATATATTAAAATAAGTATATCTGTTAGGCATTTTTGGGATTCCTATTGGTCTTCCATATTCGAAGGATACAGACACGTTTGTACTTTGATAGTATAAGGCCATAGATGACCTGGAGAGTGGGATAAAAAAAACCCCACAGCTTTATTGGCATTTGTGGGAAAGCAAGTTAAATAAATTACCTTTGGTCCTGATATACACCTTCCACACCCCTCACCGCCCTGCCCCATTTTCCCCCCGTGTATTTACAGTAAAAGCTTTTCTGGTGTATTCATTTACAGAAATGCTGAGCTTTAAAAATGTACATTTAGTGATTTCTATGGCTCAGAGATTGAGTGCTTTCTCTCAGAGTAAGCAACATTAGTACCCTATTTTTCTACCCTTTTTTATTCTTTTTCCCACTTTTTCTTCCTTTTTTTTGAAGATCTATGAAATAAAATGAATAATCATGTACTTGATAGTCTTATTTAAAATCATTTGTATCAGTCATTTAAGGGCACAATGCACTTTGGGAGAAACAATACAGGTACATAACTATAATCATCAGCTGCTGTTTGCTGCTTTGACTCTGTTACATAGTAATATTGTTTTCTTTCTTGTTGAGTATCAAAGCATCTTCTGCAATTCTCATCTTTAGGATTATGAACAAACCAAGTTACGCCCTTCTTATCTGCAGAGTTTGAGACAAGCCTTCTGACAAAAGAGGAGGAAGAGCTGTAAACTGATGTTTCTCAACTATAGTGGCGTAACTGTAACACACTCTTCTAATGGAGGTCACAGTAGTAGGAACACTTTCAAGTTGCCTTAGAAATACAGTCTACGCATAATAAGCAACTAGAGGAGCAAAAAAAAAAAGGTCATTTACAAATACAGACAGAAACATGAAATTGATGGCTTTAACACTATTTCATCTATTGCAGAAAGATAGGAAACTTCAGATATTTGCAAAGAATTGGACTTCATCAGTTTCTTACACTGCAGTACTGTGATTTTGTGAAGGACTCAGCCAAGCTGTGGAAGGAGAAGAGAGCAAAGTACACTTTTGATTATTCATATCATGGTGAAGTCTGACCCTGTGCATCAATAACTTGTGATAACAAGTTAATTACGTTTGCTAATTTATTTTGTGTGCACAGTCCTGGGTTTTTAAAAGCATCCAGCTGATGCTCAGCTGTTACAAGTGTCAGCTGTTTGACCTTAACTCCTAATAGCTCTGGCAGTCATTGGAAAGGCAGAAGTAATGTCAACAGTGTTTTGTCAATTAAAACGTCAAGGCCTATCCTAATATATCCAGAAACACATGGTGGCCTGTGTAAGAGGAATTTAATTTTGTTTCTGTTTTCAATTACTCCTAAAGCCAAGGGCTCATGGGTATTTCAGCATATGACCTGCAAGTTCTTTTATCGCCCCCTCAGAGGCCTCAAAAGAACTAAAGCCCTTCTGGAATTATTGGTCCCCAAGCCAGTAGAACAGGAACATGCATTTGGGGCTGAAGATCATATTACATTGATTAGGAAAATGGTGACCTAGATACCTTCAAAGCTGTACATCAAAATTATATAATTAGCACACTTTCCTCAATCAACCTCTGACACATCCCCATGGGTTTCTGTTGAAATACTCATCTACCAGTAGCGGGGTGGGGTGGGCAATTATTAGCATTCAACTATTTGGTTGTCCCAACATGTCATTTCTGAACTCCTGTTGGGTGTTTATGTCACTTGAAAATTCTTGCAAGGATCTGAGCTCTGTGGATGGGCTCCAGAGCCACCACTGAGAGGCCAAGGTGCATTGGGGGGGGAAACTGCATAGTTCTTTTCCATGGATGAAACTCATAGATTTCATTCAAGGTCTTTCTCCTTCCCTGGAACTTGTGTGTGTATGCATGCATATTTCAAAGAATTTCTGTGTAACACCTAGCTTGGTATGTCACAGTGGCAGGCAAGGCAAATGGAATTGCTTGGTAGAAAGTGATTAGAACTAGGACCTGCCTCATGAGGTTCCTGCCTCATTCAGGTCTCTAGGTCTACATTGAGAAAAGTTGTAGAGCTCTCTGTGTCAGAGCTTGCAGAGGCACAGTCATGCTGGGAAACCTGTCAGGTTGCATTGCACCTCCCTCCTCAGGGTCAGGCTGCTTTTGAGTTGAAACAAGGAGAGGTTGACCAAAGATCTTGTTATGGCACAAAGACAGGAGGTGGGTAGGGTGTGAGAGGAGTTTTGCCATTTCCTTTGGAACAGGCAGAGCCAAAGGGTTCTAAAATATAAATGTTAAATGTCAATGTAATAGTTTAATAATAACATAATGTTGTGGACCGTAACTGCCCTTTCATTTGCTGGTTTTCATTGTATTGTCATTCACAACTCAACCTCTCCATTCATGCCTATGGGCATATCCTTAGGAAGTGAATAAATTGTAACTTATCTTGGTATTTCTGCGGACTCCAATATAGCCTCTAATCACCCTCTAGGGTGATTGATACCCTAATACTCATCATTTTTGGAATGTGTTTATACCAAGATTTTAAAAGAAACAATAAATAACTGAGCACATATAGTTAGGTTATGTAGCAAATAGGTTAAATCCTCCCGAGCTGATGTGAGCTTTATGCCTTGTGTAGAGCTGTAACAAGCAGACTTCCATTTGATCCAGTAAGTTTGCAGATGACACCAAGTTAAGCGGGAGTGTTGATCTGCATGAGGATAGGGAGGCTCTACAGAGAGACTTGGATAGATTCAATCGATGGGCCAGCGCTAATGGTATGAGCTTCAACAAGGCCAAGTGCCAGGTCCTGCACTTGGGCCACAACAACCCCATGCATCGTTACAGGCTTGTGGAAGTGTGGCTGGAGAGCTGCCTGGCAGACCTGGNCTACTTGAAAGGACATTGTAGAGAGGTTGGTGCTGGTCTCTTCTCACAGGTAATTAGCGATAGAACAAGAGGGAATGGCTTCAAGCTGCAACAGAGTAGGTTTAAATGGGACATTAGAAAAAATTCTTCACAGAAAGAGTGGTCAGACACTGGAATAGGCTGCCCAGGGAGGTGTTGGAGTCACCATCCCTGAATGTGTTTAAGAGTCGTTTAGATGTGGTGTTAGGGGATATGGTGTAGGGGAGAACTTTGTAGAGTGGGGTTGATGGTTGGACTCGATGATCCCAAGGGTCTTTTCCAACCTAAATGATTCTACGATCCCATTGTTGTACTGGATGACATAGTGTCATCTGGGAGTGGGAGCTGGCCAGGTGTAAAGTTAGCTACATCTCTTCCTTGCATGCTGCTGTCTACAGAAACTGTCATAACTTAATCATGTTAGCCTAGTAGGACAGACAGCCTTGCTACAGACAATTAAAGATAATTTCCTAATCAGCCAGCTTGATACTTGGGAATACAGGGCACTGGTACTTAGACTGTTTGAAAAGGAGATACATTCAAAGATAAGTAACAGAAATACATTAGAAGCTTTTTTTAGGCTGTTGTATTTGTTTAGTAATAATTTTCTATTTTCTTCAGTTGTTCACACTATTTTATTTTTGAAAAGCATTTATTTAAAAATGTTTCCTGTATGGTAATATACTCCCAGGCTGTTGTTTTTGAGTTGATTCAACAATTCAGTGTTTGATATTCATTATGGGTGGTTTGTAGCACAATATGCACATGGAAACATGCCTCTGATATGATCTTTCACACATATAATAATTTGTGCCAAAATTCAGAGCATTCTGTGGTTTGTGAATTCAGCATTCAGGTAACAAACAATGCAACTCATAAGAGCTAGGACAATTATTTTTCCAGATTTGAAAAACAATAGTGGAACACTCTGACAAATTCTGTTTATCAGTCTAATTCACTTACAACTCTGCTAAGTCTGGATTCTGAAGCTGGACAATTTTGTTAGCTATTTGGCATGTTCAAATAAGATTTTTTTCAGGAAATTCATTTATTTTCAGGTGCTTTCTTTTCCACAGATTTTTCCAAGGGTGAGATATAGTTCAACTAAAAAATCACTTGATACTCTGTGATTAGTTTTTTATGCTGTTTACTTAAATACTATTGAAAAGTGTTATTGTCAACCTTTTCTACTGTAAGAGACAATTATTGATCTCAGATCATTGCATTTTAACTCATCTTTGGCTACTCTGAGTAATAGAGACGTTGTTTTCCAAAGACAAAATGCATTACGGTGGTTTTCTACTCTATCATTTTTTAGTCTTTCAGGGCCAAAGAGTAAAACTTCACATACATATACCTTAGCTGTTTCATAGTATTTTTTGATTTCTGTACAAGGTGTAGAAGGTGCTAGCACAGTTAGTCCAAGATATTGCAGAATAGATCAGTAAGCTGCAAAACTATACTTGCAAATTATGTCTGTCAAAATCATTGACATGAATAGTTGTTTTTGAACTTGTATTTGCAGTCCCAGTGTCGGGGGGTACTGGTCTTTCTTCTTTGGGATGTAAAGAGTTAGGTCTCTTCCTTGGACAGTGTTATGCAGCTGTAAATGCCACTGCAACCTATAGCTAAACTGATCATGGGTATTGCCACCAGTTATCCATTTTTAGGTGCAATTTGATAAGCTGCCATGATGACTGAGAAATCAAATGCCCAACATCCTTGATTCTGATAATCTGTAGTTTCTTTGGTGAAAGATTAATCCATCTTTCTGTGATGCCTGATGAGTACTTGTGAGGAAGTCCTAAGAGGATGAGTGACCAGAGTATTTTGAAGGCTGATCTCTTTTGTGATGAGGGAACATCTCCAGTCTCCTGAAGCCATCCAACATTGCCAGAAGGCAGCGTACTCTGATCACACTATGCGAGAGACTGACGTAGACCAAGCTGGGCTAAATTTTGGGCTTAATGGCGGCCATCTCAAAGAAGAGTCCCCTCAGTGCCTCCTGTGTTTTCTTCTGGAGCAGACCAGAAGGAAGGGATTAGGAGCCGGGATCTTAGGTTAATATGGGAAAACTCTTGAGGAACCACAGGATCTCTTTGGGGAAAAAAATAAATGTCTGCTATGAGGAGAAATATGTGTTTTATGTGATACAAGTTCACAATAATTAGATACAACTCTACCTAAGGCATTCCCTGGTTATTCAGGTTGTTCATACAAGGAGAAGCTATTTAGATGTGCTTGAGAAGGAGAGTTTGAGAGCTTTACTTGTTCTTGTCTTGCCACAATCACCTGTAGACCAGACTGCTGTGGTGCTCTTTTTATGAACCTTCTTGGGCTCAGGATGACCCGAATGAGGTGAAATAGGAAGCATTTCATTTTAAGAGAAGTCTGGGAGAAAGCACTCTGTGAGAGAGATGTTTGATAAGACAGTACCAGGGAGAAATGCTGAAATTTTTTGAGAGCATGGCAGATGGTTACACTGATTTTTTCCATAGTATACACTAGGACAAAAACTGCTTTGTAATGTGGAGGTAGCTACATGTATTATGAAGGGGATGTGTGTGTGATTCTGGATACTAGACGTGGTCCAGCCTTGGCAGCATGGGCAAGTTTACCCATGGTAATTTGGTAGTTTGGTAACTTCAAGGCAAATTTTAGCCCTCGCAGAGCTCTATGTTGACACGTCTACGCTATTTTTTGTACTGAAGCTCAGCTGCTGCTAGGTCCAAAGTGTCTTTACATCCTGCTGGTTTTAGGGGGATTACACGCCTAACAAACTATGAAAAGTAGTTTTGCACCCAGAGACAAACTGTTTGGCTTGCTGTCTCTTTCCTCTGACAGTACTGGTCCTCCTGCCCCATATGTATCAGCTGGTTAGGTGACAGCAATGGTGTTGATTTAGTAGCCCTGAGGGTGCTGGGGTTCAGGGCATAGGAAGAGAAGTGAAGATCGCTTCCTTTCTGCCTTATTGAAGTCACCAAGCCCCAGAACTGCTCCAGGTGGGTAGCCTCACCTGTCCCGTCACTTCTTGGTGATACACTTGCCTAAATGTTTTTAATGTCCCAGAGTGGAACAAAATGAATGAACACTTAGAACACACTTCTGAACACAAAACTTCCTTTCTCCAGTGTAAGGCCCTACTGAATAGAGCGTCAGGCCAAGGAGAAGCAGTATCTTTGATCTTTAAGGTGTTGCTGGCTGCCTTAAGTTTTTCAGTTAACATCCAAGCGGTAGGTTTCAGTATTGCAGACGGGAAAGAGCTACTGGCTGGGCTGCTCTGTGAAGTCCATTGGTGCTAGAACCTTTCCTTGCCCTCAGCTTGTCAGACCTCATCTGCTAGAGCCTCTACCAATTTGGAGACAGTCTGTGGGAACTTTCCCCTTGCATTCAAGAAGGAGCTTGCCTGAAGTTTTGCTGTGTATCTACAGATTTGATCTGTTGTTACTCTCATTTGCATATAAATTTGTGGGCAATGTTATAGAAGAGCTGCTGAGTATTTCAAGTATTAACAGATTTGTAGCACTGGTGTATGTCTATTGATTAAATAATTAGTTTTTAAAATAATCTAAAGCATATAAATCCAAGCAGGCTGGGCAACATGAATTTTCAGTGTGTCCTTTGGAAATACAATTCATGTGACTGATGCTGTTTTGTTTGCATCACAAATATTGCAGTGAAAAACCTACTGCTGGTAAACTTGGGAACAGTGGTTCCAGAGGCTATGTTACAGAGTACTCATAACAGGCAAGTTTGGTATTTGTAAATGTAACCATTTACTTTGGGAAATCTGCTTCCATTTGTAATCCAATATGCACGTTTCAGTCTCATAGATAGGAGAGAGGCAATCCAATTAGGCAATAACAGTATACCATGTGATATATGAACCCATCTGAAACAATTTGAATTTAAATACCAACAGCAACTGCTCATGGACTGATAAATAATTATTTTTGACTGCACTCAACAAATCATTTTGAATTATGAACACAGAACCACTTGAATCTGCTCACGAACAGGAAGACTTAAATTGAACTGAACGCATTATTTAATACACGGAATTCACACAACATTTGTAAACAGTGATGTATTCTAAGCAGTATCTCCTGCATCTTTTGTAGCAATATGTGGAGGTATTCATTAACAAACAGCACACATTAATTGGGACTCTCAATTTAAAGCTTATCTTGAACTAGAGGAAGTAGTACAGCAGACTTAAATTTCTATCTGAGCCGGGGCGAATTCAAAAGTCTTGAAATAAGTGCAACAGGAACAACTGTTTCTATAAGCTTTGTAGTTCCTGGAGAGAACAGCCTGAAAGATTTTGAAATGTATGTCACCATATATATCACCATCAGGTTAATATGTTTAGGTTCATTTATTTTGTGTGTGTGTGGCTATCCTGAATCTTCTCAGCAGAGCTGTTAAACACCTGCGAAGATTTTAAATTCTTAAAACAGAGCATTTCAGGAGAAAAAATAGAAAAATATTTTCATAGGCATTGCATGACACTTTCTGGATTACTATACACTTTTTTTTAAAAAAAAAGAAAAGGGAGAGTACAACTATGGCATGATGGAAAATAGACCTGTGTTTTCAGAAATGCAGACCATTGAAAAACATGAACTGGCATTTAAAAGGAAAGCCATTAATGAACAGAGCTCTTTGCTTCAGTGGATTTAAGATCAGGCCTTGGGGTAGGGAAAGTGTGAGTCTGGAATAAGTGATGCATTTTTATCAGAGTACAATACTCTATGACCAGGTTCTTCAGTTATGCCACACATGGAGGGTTTAATGTTAAATACTGGATTTACTTATTTGAGGATATTTGACCTTACGCAGGATTTTGATTTAGCACAGTGATACAGCAATGCACTGAAATCACAATACTAATACAAATTACACTTAGCAGAATATAGCAATTGACTATACAGATGAATCACAATATGAACATGATTCTCATTACTAGTCTCTTTTGATATGCTCACTGACACAATATAGCTCCCTAGTTGCTAAAGCTAGCTTAAGCCTTTCTCTCTTCAAATTCCTCTTTGTTAATTGCTTGGCTTTGGTACTGTGTTGGGTTGAGCCATATATACACACTCCTCTGTGCTGGTCTGACAACTCAGGAAGACAATCACAGTCTTTTGCTGAAGTTTTGATTAACTGTTTGAGAACAAACATTCACACCATCAGTTGATCCACGCAACTGACAGCCATTTATCTAAAACAAAGGCTGCCCTCTGGTCCCTTTTGTATTAAGTTCAGCTTTCTTTGCAACAGTGATGGTCAGTGGATTTTGACTGAATTGGATGGGAAAGTGTCTGTGTAATAACGCCTAACATGTCTTCAGATGCAGAGAGAGGAGTATCTTTACCTGCATCTAGCTATGGAAAATTTGGGAAAATAGCCCAAATATTTTTTTTTCCCCAGTGAAGGTATTTCACAGTTAAACATGCTACTGTATCTTTTGGAGAGAAGAGTTCATTGCCACAGTGATATTTTTCTTAATGTGAATCTTTTGACCTTTCTAAAGTGAATCATAAAGCTCCTGTTAGGGTCACTGGAGGAGGATCTTATCCTTAGCACTAAGATACAAAGCTATAGGACATTCATCTAAGCAATACATCCTCCTGGAAGTACACATTCCGTTGGAGTCTAATGTTCACTAATATAGAAGCCAGTAGAATTTAACTTAGTCTCTTTGAGATTTTCTCCTTTTTAAAAATACATTTTTCACATATTTAGAAAAATTGTACTGTTGCAGACAGAGCTGAACTTCATTCACGTGAACTTCATTTTGTCTCTTTGCCTGGGAATAGGGCTAAATTGTAAACCAATTGAATACACTTGGGGCTCATTATGTCTTCATTATAAAGAATTTTTTTATCAAATCTTATGTAATTTTGTTATTGTAGAATTAATACACTCATAATAGAAAACATTGTACATTTCAGCTTCAATAAGTAAAGGATTCTGTTACATTTCAGTAAGTGAAACGTAAATGCCACAGGTCAGATATAGCTCAAACAATATTTTTTATGGCGTTGGTTTATTTTAGATAATCCCTTCAAACATTGCCATATGTAAGGTGCAACTGTGCTTTTGGACTGATGCATACGTGTGTCTTCAAGTTCCTCCTCCTCTCCAAAGCAGAAAAGTAGGTGATGCCTAAAAGTCTCACAACATTGATAGCTAGGGTTCGTCAGTGGAACTGCATTTGCTTTCCTGTGATAGGAATATCTAGTCACAAAGTAGGAGAGCATTGTCCAGTGCTGCCCTTCTAGATGATGTCACCATGAAATGCTTAGGAATAATCATCTACTGATGTGTGCAGTGAACTGATGAGACCTGAGGCCGTGGAGATGGCCTTGGCATTCCTCCCCGAACAGCCATTGAAACTCGTGTCCCTCGAAGCTGCTCTTTTCTTACGGCTGGCATGGATGTTGTCTCCATCATTGGTGTCAAATACCACTGTCATGCTGGACTCCATTCTGGATACAGCGTATAGGCTACTTTGACGGGTGGGATGAAACCTGGCTGCCTTGAGCTCTAGCTCATCATAGCTGGACACCTCAATGAAGGGGCACCAGCGGAAAGCTCGCTTGAAGCCAGCTCGGAACCTGGGAGGAAAGATGCTTGGTGAAAGCCTGTGCTTGTGGGAGCCAGGCACAGGCCTCCATCTGAAAACACATACTGTGCTGACAAGGACACTGACTCAGCTAATTATCTTGACCCTAATCCTGTTTGTGGCAAAGTCAGCGGGAGTTTGCTTGACTAAAGTCTGAGTAGGGTAAAAAAGATAGTGGTAACAGCTCATTTCTGTTTATGATGTTCTATATACTTTCTCTGCATTTTAACCTCGATATTTTCCTGATACTCAGTTTCCCTTCTTTTGCCTGTGCCTAAATAAATAAACATCAGCTTTCATAGCACTGTCTTCACAGAAATTGTAGTGATTTGACCTATGATGAAAACTGCACCTATATTTTCGTCTTCTCTCAGCAAGAAACTTTATAGCATTCTTTTCTCTAAAGTACCATCCAAGCTTCCAGATTCCAATATCCTGTCTGCTTTTCCCTCTCTAACAGAGATGCTTAAATGGGAATCATGTAATGCCTAATAATTGTTCATATAAAATACTTGGAAAATCATTTGTAATAATTAAAAAAGGTCCTAGAAAGTTGAAAACAGAATGTGAACAATGTACAAACAGGAATTTTGAGGCTTTAATGCATTAGTGCTTGCAGTATTCATAGTTACTTTACTTCAATTCAGAAGCAGAGATTTACTATAAAAACTATTATTACTTTCTGTGTATATGCATTTCCAGAATAGAAGTTAAATATATTAGGAAAAACAATGTGCTGTGTGTTTGTATGTAACCTGAAAAGAACACCTTTTAACTTAGACCTAAAACTTATCAGACTTTCTCACTTGTCTTCCTTCTCTTGTTTTTGTTTCAACAGTCAGATATGTTGTTTATTGTGTCTGTAAGCTTTTTGGAGCAATGATTCAGCTACACAGTGATGACTACAGATAAGAATTTAGATTAAGTTCTCGGTGAAAGTTGACTGATCTCACAGAAATAACCTTTTTTCCTCCTCAATTTTTTCAGTTTGCTACAGAACTGCCACATGATGACAAACAAGCAGGTAGCTTGCTATTCTGCATTCTTCTGTTTAGATGCAGTCCACATTATGAAAAAAATATTGAAAGAACCACTGATGGAAATGGTTTAAGTGAAGGAAGCTGTAAAACCCAATTTTTCAACAGTATTACTTTTCATCTCACCTTTTATCCCATTCATTCTCATCCAGGGCATTGTTTTTCTTCATTTTGAAATAATGCTTTCTTTATCTAAATACATAAATAGTATCCTAATTAGCCTGGAAGATGAGGCTGGGGATAGGTCACGTAACTGTCTGATACTAGATTTAGCAGAGGTAACAACACTACATGAGTTAGTCTGACTCCCAGCAACAGCCTGTATTTTCCTACTGCATGAAAAGGAAGCAGACGTTTTGGCTTCTTGATTTCAATATGGAACTTAATTATATGAAAATTTTCACCGGTATTTCATTCTTGCATTAAATTCTGAACAAGGTGACCTTTAGTGTGTCTCAAAACTATGAAATTTTTGTTGATTTGTATTCTTTAATCCAGACATTTAATTTTGCAGTGTTTTTACACCAATAAAAACTTGGCAGGATTTCATCACATCATTTTCAATTAGACTCCTTTTGACAGATATTTTGTGATCTTTAGTGGGGTTTTATAAATATTTAACAAAATTGGTATAAAGCTTGTCATCACTTAAATTTGACACTGGCTGCTCATTCAAAAGTGATTTCAAATAATATTTAAGATTACTTATTCAATACTGATTCATACTGACTGAATTTGTGAACTAATTCATTGTTCTTGGTGGTCTTTATCCAGTAATACTAGAAGAAATACTGAAAAATAGGATGGCCAGGATGATGTTTGTTTAGATCCTGGTCCTATAAGCTGAAATGAAAAACAGGAGTTCATTCTGCAATCCAGTAGTCTCAAACTGCCAAATATCCATAAAATCTCACCAAACTTAGCAAGTGCAGTGCCTTTGAAATTCAGAGCATAATGCGTTGCTGTCAAACATTACTGTAATTTAGTATTGAGTAATGAGAATACAAATATTTGTTTTATTAGCCTGTTATAGACCTCAGAGCTCAGTAGAAGTCTAATGGTGAGGTATAAAATACACAGTAAATCACATTTTATACTATATCCTTCCAGCACTGAAAAACAAATTTGTGGTTACAATTAGTTAGTGAACATACAGATTGCATTGTATATCGCTAATGATTGTCTTTACTTCTTTATTTTAATGTTTCGCGAGCCAAAGCTATTAAACTGCTATAGATTTTAAGTTTTGCATATGGAAATGAGAATGGTTGGCTTCTGAATACTGGATTTTGCTCTGAAACGTTAAGTAGAACAAAGTATTTACTGGAAGTGCATATTTGGTTTTTTGGGATTAATTTCAAGTACAAACCTAAAGGAAGGTTTTTTTCGGTTTTATTTTCTTTCCCACTAACTGAAAACCATTCAAGTGAAAATTCTTTGGTTTTTATCCCATTTAAACCATTTATATTCTCATTGAAGTTATGCATACCAACTGTTCCATAACCAGCTCTTACCTCTTATTAAGACAGCAGTAGATAATGGGATTGTACATTGTAGAGCTCATGGCAAGCCAAAAGCTCGCCAAGTAGATTTGCTGAATGTACTTCCACCGATTTAATTGTTGATAGATCCCAGTAACTATGAAGTAAATGTGGTAAGGCAGCCAGCAGATGGCAAATGTCAGCACAACCACAATCATCATTTTTACCACCTGAAAGAAGGAAGTAATAACATTATTTTATAATATGCATTAGCCTTTTTTTTTTTTATTTGGACTACCATTTCAACATCCATTAATAATTTCCTTGATTATTAAAGTTAGTTAAATCTTCTCTAACTTTATTTACATTGATTCTTCCAAGTAATACATTTGCTTGTTTATATTTGACTATCTCCAAAATATTACTTTTTTTCTGTACCCCTAATCATGGAATAAAGTTACAGGGTGTTTTATTTGGACACCTCATTTTGGCCTTTATTGACCCAGGTATCTGTTGTGGTCTGTAAGTATATTCCTTGTCCCCAGTTATTAGATGTGATTTGAATAAACGCTAGGTTGTAGGAAATAAGAAATTACAGTATCCTGTTTAATTTCAGAGGCTAACAATTTCCTTGGCTGGTGATCATTATTTGTTGTTTTCTGCAGGCGTTGTAACATCTGTTACCTACCATAGTTTCCATTAAGCACAAATGAAGAGGAGCTCTGTTTTGTACTTGAAACACAAGAAGAAAAGTTGTGAGTCATGTAAAATTTTCGCTCCTGTTTTTCCCTCTTCAGCTATGCCAAATACTAGCCCAGCTATCATTTTCAACACAATATGTCACACGTTTACACAACAGACTTCCTATTTGTAGGCAAAATGAAACCAGACACGATAGATCTGTATTGGGAGGTCTCTTGTTCACTTGTGCTGTGAATACTGAGGAATAATAGGGATTGCTATCAACAGTACCTTTCATTCTTCTGCATGTGGTGCCATTTTCTACTGTTTATAGTTTTGTCCACACATACAACAGCATTATTAATATTTGGTTCTCCTAAAGCACTTTTCATCAGCTAACTATAAATCATTGCAGAAGGAAGATCAGGGTTGAGAACTGAAACAGTACAGCTTTCCAGCAATAAATGTAGTTTAATCTGGTGGAACACTGTGTCACTCATGCCCCAGAGCTGCTAGAAATCACAGTATGAGTGCAGGTTGCCAGTTTGGCGTACTAAATTGTGTTAACAACATTTTCAAAAGAAAGTTGTTTCTCTTTTTTCTAGCATTTAAATTCTTATTGGCCAGTTTTCTGTGTTCTATTGAAGGGAAAGGCAAGCAGTGCTTCAAGAGTCTACTTAAAGGCCTCCTAAAGCTAGTAAACCTTCACAGGCTGTACAAATAATAACTTTTTGATTTCAATTGTTGCACTCAAAAATTAATGCAAAATGAGTTAAGTTTTTATTTAACCTAAATATAGTATTTCAGGTTTTCTTCAGGGAAACAGAAATCCTAAAATAACTATTTACTCTATGACCCAAATAAAATACTCAGCTACTTTTTTTTTGGTCAGAATTTCAGGCAATTCGAGTCTTATTTTAAACATTTTAACATCTATTTTTTTTAAGTTTTGAAATAAAAAATGCCAGATCACCCACAGAAAATCACATTTTTTCCTGCAAGGTTACTCTTTTGTTTAAAACAAAACACTCATATTTAAAAACAGTGAGATCAGCATAAAATTTTCTTGTTGCTGTTTCTGTCTGGAAATCTATGATTAATATTAAGTCATTGTCATCCTGAAAGGAGAAATTTCTGAAGTAAGTAGCTAAACTATACAACAAAAAATTATGGTTTTAGATGGAAATTAGTGTTTGATTTAATTTGTGAAGTAACAAATCACTGGAATGACAGATAGTGAAGCACACTATGTTCTTAATCATTCAGGTTTTCATCTGTTTTTCATAAATAACAAATTACCTAAAAATTTAAAGTATCATTTTTCTGTCAGATAAGGCTGTATCAGTCTGAGTTTCACTGAAGTAAATGGTAATACACCGATATATGTATGTTTAGGGGGAGACGTGTAATGGGGTTTCTTTATTAACATGTACAGTGTTTTTTCCTGGAACAAAAAAGGTGCTAATTTTTCCAGCAAAAAGGGATGTTTAAGAAAAGTCAAGGTTAAGTTATCATTCTCTTGAGTATTTATGTAGTACAATGCACTCATTGACATATTACCTAAGAAGATAAGTGAGATTTGCAAGTCTGTGTGGCATAAAATTGTTTGAAACACAGGGCAGTTACAGTTGAAGTCAACCTCAGAATTTATGAGACAAATCAAAAAGCACTATTCTGTCCTTGTTTCATCAGCTAAGAATGACTATGTGTTGGCAGAAATGGAGGAAAAGAAGAATAAGAGGAAGTTGAAAAGAAGGGAGATTATTCCCAATTTCCTTTACTCTTTCAGAGACAGGCACTCACAGTGTGCAAGGCCGTACCTTACAGTTTATGGCTGCGGTTCTTCTCCATCCCTTTGGTCTTTTTGGATTATTTTGGAGTGCTTAGACATGTGGCTCTGACATACAAAGTTCTTTTATTTTGTTTCTTTTTAATATGCCTGTTCTCCTTTATTTTTATGAGATAATATTATTTTGCAATTGCTTTCTCCTCTGCTCTTTATTGCACAGAATTCATTAATAAGGTTTGCTCTTGTGCATTAGAAAATATTTCTTAAGCAACCAAACCAGAGAATTACTGAATTCAGTTGTGTTTAATGTCTAGCTCTGTTCCTGCCACCACTTCACCACAGAGCTTTCCATAATGTGTGACTGCAGTGAACATCACCAACTTGTGTCCCAGCGGCACTGTTTTTCCCTGGTGTTCTGTTCAGTCTCTCTTGGAGTACTGTGGGCAGCATGACCAGAGGGAAAGGGGTCTTTTTCTGTTCCAGGACTTTTATTAAAATGAATTGTACTGAGTCTCTCAGTTGTGCAACCTTTAGGCTAGATTTGGAATATGATGTCGTTATACGAACATGTCATCCATGTTGATCAACATGTTCTGCTGATATTGTTGTGCTTCTGCCTTTGTCTAAGAAAAACTATGTCTACAAGAAAAGTTAATTCATGTGCTTTGTAGTCTTGTCCATTCCTTTAAATCCTTCCTTTCTGAGTAAGAAGCGGTCTTTCATTAATGAATGGCATGTAATGAGAAAAAATGTATTTAAAAGAACAAACCACCCATAAATTCATTTGAATTGGAGTTGGCAGGTTTGCCTTTGTTGTGAAACATTTGAAGCAGTAAAAGTGAAAAGGAGCTAACAGACTGCTACACTTGGAAAGAGCAGCAAACATATTTCTTTTCCCTCATGGTTTTATTTTGCATGAAAAATAGCTAGAAAAATGAGTCTGATTTAGATGTAGCATTGAGAACAGCTCTTGAAAGATTAGGAATGAAATATACTTTTCTGAGAGACTCAGTTGCTGCTAGGGGGTTATAGCAATTTATATTGCAAGGCATTGATTTGCCATCAATACCTAAGACTTAGTCCACGGAATCATTTCCTTTTCAATCTGCTCTGCAGCTCCTTATTGGAATTCTGAGTCACCTTTGATATTGCTGCTTCTTCAAGGTCAGGAATTTGGTTTCTGATTTCATCTGCACTGATATCACACACTATAACTTCATTAGTTTCAGAACTTTTACTCCTAGGTGCTATGCAGATGTAAATGAAAAGCAGAGCAAATACTTTAAGAACACATACAGTGTAAGAATGTCTTCGTTTACCCACTCATGGATGTTATTTGTCCATGAATACAACTTAAATGCAGTTCACAGATAATCTCTGAGAGTCATAATGTGTTTCTCTTTCTTCTCTGTGCTCTTTTGGAGGAAGGAAAATACCAAACTAACATTGCACAAAGTATTTCTCCCAGCATGTTAGGATGCCATCAGTAAACCCAATTCCCAATCCTGGGGACATACGTGGCACTTGTGAACTAAGCACCAGAGAGAAGGACGCACCATTATGTCTTTTGCTCCTCCACAACACTTAGTGGGAGTAAACTATCTATCTTCTGCGAGAAAATTAGGATTCAAAGATAACACTCCTGGTATTTGTACAGAGATAGGACCGATTTCTGAGATACCAAGTGCTGTGGGTTTTCATATAATTTTGACAAGCTCAGGTATTTTCTGTGCTCTTTTAGCCCATAGAAAGGTTAGATTCTTAAAGAGATGAACGAGATGCACGTTTAGAAAGAGAAAGAATTGGAGAGCTTGGAAGTCTTTCAGTCAGGTAAGGTACTTGTCAATTCCACTGCTCGATAAATCGTTTCATTCATCTAACTTATACTTTCCATCCATTTTTTTCTCAATTGCTTGAAATAAACTACTTTTCATTTCAGTTTGCATAATCCCTTGCTGCAGACAGAATTCACAATCGCTTACTTTGTTGTTTAAGCTGTGAGGTTGAAAAAGATATTCTATTCTAGTATGAAGTAGCTTTGAATCAGATTGCTGTCTTAGAAATGCTAAAATGTGGGGTCCCCCCTAAATCAAAGCAATTCTGGCATTTTTCATGAGGTCTAGGTACTGCATTTTTAAATGTTGCTTTTCTAATGTTGCATGGAACACAGTTTTGACAGTGACTTTGAGGTTCTCTCAAGATGTCAAGAACTGTCTGTTTCATTGAAGAAAAGGGGTAAATATTTTGCTTAGTCTTTTTTCCTTGAGAAGACATGATTTTACAAGCATCTGATTGGGCATGGGGAGGAAAAGTTGTCACAAGTCTTATGTGACTTTATCTAAAAGAGATACCTTGATTTCTCACAGGGGATTGTTAGATATTAGACAATGTGTTAATGTCTGCTGCTCAAACTAGATGACAAATAAAGGTAGCTGGCCTTGTATTATTGCCTTGGTCTTCAGCATGAAGTAGCATAAGAAATTTACGTTCTTTAGAAAATGACTCCAAGTGGCTGTTGTGGGATTGGCTTTACTGGATATGGTTATCCGCCTGAGATCTAGTTCTGAAAAAAGTGAAAAAGCTGATCTAGAGCTTTTGTACTTAAAATTCACACCACCACATATTTTACAATAGTTTCCTTCCTGACCTGGAATGAGTGATGGGGCACACTTCACTTCCATGCTTCCAAGCAGAGATGAGGTTTAATGTAGGGGGAACAAAATAATCATATCTTCTTTTGTTTTGCCAATAGGAGTAGTTGGTTCTTAAATCTATTTTCTGCCACAATTCTGAAAATGTTCTGGGACCTTTAATCCTCATAGAAGGCTCTCCCAGAATCTTGCCAATGTTTTAAGACTCACTTGAATTTTCCATATAAGACTTAAGAGGGACTGTCACAAGTGAATTTTCTCTCTTGGAAACCAGACCTTATATTGAATAGGCAATAAACAAATGAGGCAATGATGAATTATGCCACTGAATTATGCAAAAGTATCCCTAGACATGGTTTGATTTATGTGGGCTCCTATCAATGAAAACTGCCCTCTTGAACCTAAAATGAGATGGGTACCTTTGGTTGTCTTCAAAATAGGAGCACAGGCTCTAATTTCGCATGGAAAGCCTAGAGTCTTTTGGATTCTTTCATTTTCAGCTTATTCACTTAGGGGAATTAAATAAGTGATTTTTATATATATAGAAACCATTTTAATGTTTATGGTATTTCTCTATAATTTTGGCACAAGAACATCATGGGAACGAATGCAGATTATTTAATAGATAGTTTGAAAACATCTTGCTTCTCTTTTTCCGTTGATAGTGATAAAATCGTGTTGCCTGAAGATGAAATGAATTATTCCTGGACTGTACTTGTTTAAAATGCATGGCACAATTCTGTTCAGAAAAAAACAGAGTTACAGATATTCTTTTATTGCCATCATAATTATGCATATGCAATGGTAGTAACATCTTCCCTTTCAAAGGTTGAAGCAAAAGTGTTTATTACTACCTAAGAAGAAAACCCAACAACTTAATGTCCCCCAGTCTATTTTAATTTAAATTCAGTTGAAAGGAAACTGTTAATGTCAGTGATGCTTCCGGTTTATATTTTGCATTTGATACACTTAGTTTATTTTTGTTATTCCACAAACAACTGTACAAAGTTATGAATTTGTTACGAGAAGTAGACTTGTAACTCTCATACAGAATATTTTGGAAATATTTGGTCAGTAAAAAGGCGGCATATGCTCTGGTCAGTTATTCTTGCTAAAACGTATCACGAGTGTCATTGTCCTGACAACATCTGCTATTTCTGCTTTCATACAGACATTTTAGCATTACTTGAAGTGTTAAAGTATCCACACTTCTTGGCCATAATGGTCAACACACTGATCATTACTGCACTGGTTGGATACTCCTGTGGAATAAGGTATAAGCTGACCCATGTCAGGGTGGCTGAAACTGTTTCCTAGGAAACCCTATCCAAAGCCTGTAGAAATCAAAGAAACCCTTTCTATCCACCCCAGCAAATGAGTAATTACATTAAGGGGCTTTGAACAGGTCATTTACAATGTTGCAGTCCAGAAAATTCTAAAGTATCAAGTACTTGAGTTAAAGGGTTAAATTTGTTAGGTGAAAGTATCAATAGAGATTGAAAATGTCCCTCTGTGTGTAGGTAATAATTTTCACCTGCTTCTAAAAAGCACATTTGGAATATTGTAGGTTCTCTGCAGTTCAGCTTCTGCCACCATTTGTGATGTCTCTGGGCTGTTTCATCTGGTTTCCCCTTTGTAAGTTTTTGCAGTGACAGGAGTTTAGTGAGGTCTCTCATGCTAAATCTTAAGGAAGTAGTCACATAGCCTCTGCTTTAACTCAGAAAAAGATGAGCTGAAATTATGGTTTTGGTTGTTGTTTTTTTTACATGAGTAGCAACACGTAATGAATGTAGAAGTGTACAAGTGCAATACTGGAGCTGCGGTTCTGCTCTGCTGGATATACAGCTCTTGCAGTCCTCCAAAACGGCTGATCTGTATCAGGTTTCCTGGACTTTTCGCCACACAAGTGCCGAGCACTATTCCAGAAAGCTCAACAGACTCAAAGCTCACAACTTCCCTACAGGGACTCAGTGAGGAAGGGACTTCCTATGAGCTCTCTCTTATCTATCTATATATATACAGAGCTATAGATATAGTTGCAATTTAGTATATATAATGTGATAACTTTGCAGATTAGATGAGACGCATTCAGAGATAACAACTTGTTCTTCCATAGGTTGGATCATACTCGGAAAAATTCTGGGATTTGCTGAATTAAGGACTAATAAAATGTTCTGATTTGAGTTGTGGTATCAGCTGTTGTGAATGAATGAGGAAGAGAGAGATGCATTGATTCATTACAGGACGACCAGGTCATCAGTTTAATGAAAGGAATAAATGAGATATGTTCCAGATGAGGCATTTTCAGTGGAGACAGGAAAGTGTTATTACCACTATGCAAGACCATGGTGAGACTTCATTGCTGGCATTCCTTGTCTGGTTTTGGTCACTTGTTGCATACAGATGTTGATATATAAAAGAAGACCAGAAGCACTTGTTTAATTTATGTACTGAATGTAAATAAAGGCTGAGAGGATATGGCTATAAAAACATCCGTAGAAGTGGCACCAGTGAGGGATAACAAGTAATTCATTAAGCTAACAGAAAATAATGGCATAAATAGACCTGTCCATAAATAAATTTAACCTGGAAACTGGAGCTCTGGGAGTGGTGAGATTTTTAGAACACCTTCCATTAGATGTAGTGGTCCAGAGGCAAAATGGGTTTAAGATGAAGATTTAAGATGATGTCAGAGGAATTCTGTTAGGTTTGTCTGTGATGAGAGGTCTTGGGCCCTGAGGCTGCTTCCTCTCCTGTTATCTTTTAACATTTTAGTATTGAAAGAGACAAACTGACACCGAGGGAATAAGTGGAGAAAGCTCTGGACACAGTTCAACATCTTCAGATGTCTGGCAAACAAGGGACAATTTTGCTTTTGGAGAAGCCTTTAAAAGCTCCTGAGAATTCCTTCCTCCTTGTTCTTTCTTTACTTTAAGCAAGAAATGTGACAATGTCAAACATAATGACAGATAAAAATTACCTTTAAAACTTGTATTCTCTCACAGATATGAAAATCTTCAAATGGATTTAATTTCTAAAGTAGTTTCACAAAGTCTAAGATATATGACTAGGTGAGTCTAACCTCAGAGGAGATTGACTTAAAAGTATGAAATCATAAAGTTAGACTAGTTTTATGATAGGGAAAACAAAGAGATGCTCTGAGCTAATAATTTCATAAACTTTTGTTTCCATTCATTGTATTTCATGTAGAGGAACAAAACAGAGAAATACGTGTGAGTGGCTGTGTGTGAAGTGTTCACGCAGTAGTTCTTACAGACACCATTTGTTCAGATTCTGGCCTGTTGCTTACTTCTGTAGTCTGTGAAAGAGGGGGAATATTTCATGTATTTCAGAAAATTGTTTAAAATTCTTGGGATGCCTTTTTGTAATATTTAATTGTAGTCCTTTAAGACTTCAACTGGATATTTCTGTTTATCTGGTAAAAGCTTTTCACACCTTAACGTTAAGTGATTTTTGAATTTTCATGTAACTCTTTTGACCCTGACTTGGAAAAGTGTGTCCTACCTTCTTACTTGATTTGGCCTTTCACGCTATGTAATATTTCAAATTTATATTCAAAAGTGGTTCTTATGACATCATTATTCCTACAGTCCCACATCGTTTTGAATATTATTTTCTTTTCAGATGGAAGTCTTAAGTTTTCTGCTTTTTCCTTTTCTCCCCCAGTCTGTTGTATATACTGTATTAACTGATTAAATAGATGCATTTGACTGTAAATTGGTATGGGATGTCTACTTTTGCTGTCAAAATATATATGGAAAACTTTGAAAATTTCCTTATTTAGGAAATTTAGGCAGGTAAACTTGACCATCTCTCTAGTGCTTCCTGTAACGCTGTGAGTAACTAGTAAACTGTTTTTACATGCAAATTTGCAAAACAATTGTGATATTGGAAAAATGTGTCTTTTAATCAATCTTCATTGCAGTGAGAAGTTGAGATGATACCTCAAGCTGTGTTAGGAGAAGGAAAGAATACAGGTAGAGGCATAAGTATGGAGGAATCGGGAAAATTGCTGAAAAAGCTGCACAGTGACACATCATAAAATTAATAGAGGTAAGGGGAATTGTAAAGACAAAATATATAAGTTAAGGAGAGTATTTTCTGTTCTTATGTATTCTTCCTATTGGGACAAGGCAATGTCATCTTCTACTGAGAGAAAAACTATTTTTTTCAGAGGAACATTGTATCAGAACTACACCTCTTGGCAAAGACAACAGTAACTGATTGATGTTATTTTCAGTACATGATTATGCCCTTTTACAGGTAAGTAAAGTTGGAAGAGGAATCAGAACAGAAGGTTAGATAGAAGAAGCAGTGTAGAGACAACATCTGAGAGCAAGTCTCTAATTATTTGCATTGAAAATAAAGAACACTTTGGCCTAATAAAACTGATATTAACAGTATGAGCTGCTTATATAAACTTCAGTTATGTATGACAGTATTGAAACTATAATTCTGTCTTGTGAAAATGGGAATTGCAGGAAAAGAAATGATGTTCAGCTCAACATCAGTCAGTCTCATACCAGGAGCTTTAAGAAGAGGCAATGGCTGCAAAGTTCCCACATGTGGTGGGTGTTCATAAATTCAAAAGACTGATGTCAGGCAAATTTAAATGGGTCAGTCCCTGAGACATTTGATCTGTCAAAGAAAAAAAAAAAAAGTAGTAGTAGTAGTCTCATGCAGTCTTGGATTTCAAATATTTCTAGTCTTTGACCCTTTAAAGTACTAAGTATGACTTTGTGTTGCCCAGCCTCTACTGCATACTGTAAAATTCTTTGCATTCTGTGATGTTACTTTCAGAAGGATTCAGGGTGCATTGCATAGTCACACACATGAAGTGATGAGACTATCTATCAAACTACTAACAATTTTCTCAGACTTCAAGTCTTTTCTTGGCAAATATGGTTTCTTTAAAAGGTCTTCCATGAGCTGTTCACTACCTTCTTGACATTAAATATTATTTCAAAAAATCCTAATAAACTTCCTTTGCACTGTGTCGTTGCATAATATGAAACATGCAGTCAGCTATTTTATATTTCTCATTCATTATAAGTGCAGCCAGAAAAGACTTTCCATATGTCTAGATAGCTATCTTGCTAAATAGCAAGAAAAACAGATGATTTCTTCGTTTTAACAAAGGAAAAGCAATAGCTCTGTTATCAGAGTCAGGCTGAGTGATAGCTTTATTTGGACTCCAGACTATTAGTTCATCTCCATGAATGACCAATTATGATTCATCTTTACAAATAGCAGTTATTTCATAAATCCTGCTGGAGAGCACAGCAGTGGAATTGAAGAGCTGTCATGGGGCTCTGCCAATAAAGTCACTGATGCAGTTATAATGTATCTGCACATAATTTAATCCCATTGTTGCATGCGTTGAAGGCATGCATTCCAGTACTCTCACAGTTAAAATCCTTTAATTAAGGATGATACTTCTTGTCTCTTGCATACATTTAGAGTTCTAAAGAGGTGCTGTTTTTAAAGTATTTGAGGGATTTCGTTGGAACCTTCATAGCATGTAGCAGAAGACAGCTTTTCCCTTCAGAGCCCTTTAGGTTTTATGACATAAGATATTGATTTTACTTAGTCATTATGGTAACAGGTGCTGAAGTTCTGGGATCTCCTGGTTCTCCAAGTTAGCTTTTAATAATTTTCTTTCCACACTTGCTTTTGCAAACTGTGTCTGTTACAGAAAGTAATTCTTCAGTTTGTCTTTAAAGTCAGACACCAGGCACCCTCCACTGAATATTTGCTTCCTTTTTTTCACTGGCTGAAAAGGCAGTTTTGATAATAGCACGGTTAATTGACCAGTGAAATCTTTTTCTGCTTATGTTGTATAGGAAAGGTAATTTCGTAACTTTGAAAATACACTTTTGGATAAGTGACAACATGCATGGCAAAGACTGTCGTGGTAATGTTGGACGTTTATGGTTAATGTTAAAGAGTAAAATGCTGATCTTTTGAAACACTTTCAACATTTCTGGAAATTAGTCCAGTAATTTCATCCTGGGGCAAATATGCAAAACGTACTGGTTGCTTTTCCATGATGACTTTTCATCATCTTCTCTCCATTCACATTCAAAATAATCTTTGAATATGTACTACAAGGCAATAGTAGTGATAATATCAGTCAAACTGTATTTTGCTTCCTTAAGAGAGGCTAGCAATTTGCCCTCTTAAAAAATACTATGCAAAGGCAACAATAAATAACACCTTTGATTTCATGGGAGGCATTGCACATCATATGGTAAATCTGTCTAGGTATGTCTACCATTTTGACAACTGAAACTTGCCATAGAAAGTTTTGCATTTGTCTCTTATGAGTCTGAAGATGTATGAATGAGAAAATGATCCTAATCTTTCCTTTCATATATCCTCTGGCATAACAACTCTTTCTATGTAGTCTGTGGGGGAAAAAACCCTTTCATATTCCTGGCAGTGCCCTGAAAGAAATAGAAGCATCAGTGTTCTGTAGTATTTGCAGAAGATCTCCTATTGTCTCAGGACCCAATAAGCTGCACTCTGCTATTGCGACAGTGTGGAAGTATACACCAGTGTTCAAACATATCCACGGTATCAGGAAGCAACCTGAGCAATTGAAAATGAGCTGATCATTGTGAGTTAGAACTCCATGTTTGGGTACCATTTTTACAAATCCGAAGGGTGAAGTATTTTACTATGCATTTTAGTATGAAAAAATTAGTATTTTAGTATGAAAAATTTGTCAGAAATTAAAAAGCTGAAGGACTGCCTTATTAAAGAAGAAAAGTTAGGTTGAGAAAAAGAATGTTGTAAGAGAGAAACCTTCATGTCACTGCAACATAATGAAAACTGAACTGGAAATAGTCAAATAATCAGTTCATCAACAATCCACAGTCTTGTTAAATTAGGCAATACTTACAGTGAAAAATATTGAAATAAAATAACTAGAAAAAATAGTTGGTATTTTTCACCAAAAGTTATTGATTTAAAAACTAAATTATTCAATATGAGCAGGCCAATCAGCACTCATCTCAAAGATGCATGGACCTTAATTTACTGAAAATTACAGCAAGATTCACTTTTATTTCAGTGGAATGAGAATCTGGCCCAGGGGGATCTAATCATTTGTTAGCCCATTGTTCAAAACTCAGTATTTTGGCTCTGTAAAAGCTAAACATTTGGGCTTAGTTTCCACATATCAGACACACTATATGCTGCTACATGTGGAGTAAGAAATTAAAGTCCAAATGTTAACTTTAATTAATAATGAACAGTAAAGTTCAAAAAAGAACAGCTAGTGAACATAGAAGACAACTTGTCAAACTCAATAAAAATTTTTATTGAAGTAGATCTCTCGTTACTGTTCTTTCGAGTGTCTTGTTATTTCTGAAGGAATATACGGGGATACTTTGCAACACAATTGCAGATGGTGTTATCAAGATTCACTTAGTGAGGTTTAATGGAACAATACCTTTCTCTTAGCTTTGAGCTGCTCGTGATATTTGTTGGATGTGTCGCCTGGTATTTCTCCTCCCCACAAGGTAATTCCCACTATGGAGTAAGTGATGCCCATGACAAGCAGTGGAAAGCAGTAGACCAGCACAATCACAATGACATGATACCTGCAATGAAAAAGCATTAAGCTGATAAGTGCTTTCAGAGGAGCTATGCTAATGGAATGGGCTACTAGAAGTCGAGTGTGCTACTGTAGCACAAAGCATGTTTTGTATTGACTGGCTAGTAGTCAGTGTTTTCCCTGTCTTTTTGAAAGTCTAGAATTGCACTGCAAATTTATTTACATTTTAATGCAAGTGCTTTATGGGGTTTCTAGTTCTGATTCTGAACTTGCAGTAGCATAAAATAAGACAGACACTATACTTATCATGATTAGTGACTGCAGAATATGGTATGTTTGTCCATAACTAGCTGAATTGATTTAATTATTGCACAGCCATGTGTCCTAAGGGCAAGCTAGGAGTTTTTAGCTCTAGTCTGGACCATAAATGAAAAAAGTAAATAAATATTTAAATGGTAAGGCCCTGATAATTGTCCTGTGTTACCCGAAGTACTTCATATGGCAGACCTGTTGCCCATGTGCTACATAGTCATTACTGCTGGTGTAAGCACTAGGGAGGGGGGGAAAAGATAACTTCTTTTTCCTCCTGTTTGTTCCTGATTAAATGCCATTTTCAGACAAAATCCCAACAAATAATCAATGAAGAATCCCCAGCCATCACTAAGGGTGACCTTACTGCCCTAAAGAGAAATATCTGTGCATGGCTCCTAAAGTGATAAAAATTATATATGATCAGGGCCTCTTTCACCTGCCTAAAAGAGAGCAAAATGTCAAGTTTGATCCTGGATGGTTAAACAGGCTTTCAGCCTTGGACATAGAGTTCATCTTAAATGCCAATGAAGACATGAAAGGGCAAATAATGTTTCTATGGATAGGTAGCCACTCATTCCTAATTCTGTCAGAGGGACAAATAGGATCTATTCAATGTAATTGACTGTTATTCTGCACTTTAGGAAACTGGAACCAATTACAGGTTTTACAGTTTTCTTATTTGAACTGATATCTGACGTAAGTAATTGTGACAGTGTAACAGAATGAAGTGGGAAAATCCAATCCTCTGATGAACAGACAGAGAAAAAAAGTCTGATTAGGACAATGAGGGGCTGGAAATACTTGTTTTCCTGGTTAGGATGGAAAGGAAGCTTGCTTTGAATTTCATGTTCTGTCCCCGTTTATGACCACCTCTATCTGTATAGAAGTAGCTGTCTTAAGTGAAGCAGTGATGGTAAACTTGCAGAAATGAGATGGAGAGCACTCATAGAAGTAGAAGAGAACAAATGTGTTCCACTTATCACTTAAAATGCACTATCTTTCTAGCTTAGAACACCCACTTTACATTTCTCAATGGTCAATGCTGGTAGTTATTCTGCACCATACTCTATGGCTTTTGCCAAGTCCATTGCAAGTGTAGAAACCACCATGCACAAGTTTAAAGGAACAAAAGCTTACGTAAAATGCTGTTTTGGACCACCTGGCCATGCTACATAGCAAAGAGTTCTCCCAGGCATCACCTTGGTTATTGAGTATAGGCACTGGGGGAAGGCCAACAGGAAAGCCAAAATCCATATGCTCCCAATGACCACTTTGGTAGCAGTTGCAGAGAGCCTGGGTTTCAAGGGATCAATAATGGCCATGTACCTGTAAAAGAAAGTAAAAACCTGTGCATAAGAAACCGTCAGAGATTAGGTTATATCTAGAATCAATCAAAGCTTAGGGTTTGGAGAAGGATAAAAGCAGTCATATTTATCATCCTAGAGTTCTGATGGCATTGTGCTCTTTGAGTGGTTCAGTCCACATGAAGGCAGTGCTGGAAGAGAAAGAACGTTCACTGAATATCATTTTAAAACTGTAGGACACCCAGTTAACCATATGTATACCAGTAGAGCAACTATTTCTCAAAGAGTTAGTTAACCCTGTTACTGCACAACTTGATGAAAAGCAGCAAGGCAGCTGCATCCTCTGTTACTCTGCTACATAATATGGGGTTTATCTCTAATTAAAAAATGAACAGCCAAGCTGTCAGGATTATTAGTCATCTGTCCAAAAGCCACAGGAACCCGATAAATCTGCATGGATTTATTTCAGTAAACATAGACTGATTTTGCATCGTCTGCCAAAGAGCCCTAGCCTGCAGTTGGTTCATACAGAGTCTGAGAGAGGAGCCATATGAGCTTTTCCCTGGGCAATGTAGCAGCGATAAAAGGACCAAGAAAAATGTATGCATAAAGCATGACAACCTCTCATTTGCTTTCTCAGTTCCTGTGTTCTCAGGTAGGATACTCTTCTTGTTGCTGTCCTATAATTGTGTTGGCGATCCATGTATGCTGATATCTTTAGAAAAACATGCAAAAAATCAATAAAGTCAATAAAATCACTCTAAGTAATTACAATTTAAAAGCATAGGAAAAAAGAGCAACAGGAAGGCATTAAGACAGACAGTAAAAGAAAAAGACAAGTCTTGTTTTCTGTCATTTGACCTCTGTTATAGATGCAAGGAACAAGGGAGACACAGAAATTTTGTATTTTACATACTCCATATCACATACTTCCCATTTTTTTCACATTTTTCTTAGCATGACTACTGCTTTGATTTCTGGGCTAAACCCTGAATTAACGTATTTTCCATTAACTTCCCTGATCACTGTATTTTGTTTCATTTAACAATGACCAAATAATGACTTGCAAAATCATTAATGATATTAATTATATAGGAACACTATTCAAAATTTCCTCCACTGTTAGGGAGAATGCTGATAAGTATCAGCCAGAATCACATTTAAAGAAATTTTTCTACTTCCATAAAGCCAGGGAGATATGGGCTATATTTATGTCTATACTGTGTTACTGATATAGCATACTGAATAACTAACTCCATGTTCTTTGACATCCTAATTTTTCCCAAAATAACACAAGGAAGTGGTTTTTACAGTAATACTTCGCTTCACATACAGAGGTTCCCAAAACATATTAAAAAATCCTTTTATTCATGATTGAAACACAATGCAGTTTGTGAGTTAACGTAGGAGTTAATGGTTCAGCAATTTAAATCAAGAAATTTCCATGGAAGTATTCAGTGTCTCTGTGCTTATTCAGGGAACCGAAGGTCTGCCCTTCTGCACTCATTGGTAGCAATGACGTTCTACGCTGTGTTTCCCAAACCATTGCTTTTCTGAAATCAGAGTTAGAATAGCAAGGTTGTAAGAAGATCCTCAGGAATAACCAGGCAAGTCAAAAGAACACCAACAAAATTTAAATATTCTTTTCTGTGTTTCCTTATGCTTTTTTATTTTCATATTATATGAAAACACCTGAAGCAAGTAGGAAACTGTGATGAATATGAAAAGCAGCTTGAATGTTTTACTAATGGGAGTTTTTCAAATTTCTTGGAGAATGTCTGGATCAGTTTCAACCATTTGTCATCGGTCACAGGGATTAGTACTAATTCCAGAAGAAGCAAACTCATTGCCAGAGAATATTTATGGCCCGTATACTTTCACTCTCTTTGTGTGTCCAGTTACCTCCTCATCTTTGACAAGATTAATGGAGTATAGCAGTGATTTCCTAAAGGTCCTCTTATCTCTGAATCTCTGACTTCTGTTCCATTGTAGGTCTCTAGTCTTCATGCCTAGTAACTCCCCTTCTCCCCGTCTATTTTGGGTTTTCAATACAGTTATCAAGTCATATTCCAGCATACATATATAGAGAAAATATTTTCATAACTTTACAGTATTGCCTCCCTCCTTGTGTCATTCATGATTTCTAAAGAAATGCAATAAGTAAAAGATATACTATGGTTCTTCATCTACTCTTTCTCTACATTTCTACCTTATATAAAGATGGATTGGGATAGATTCAGATATTATTTTTTGTATGGAAAAATACATAGGCAGTAATAGGCATTGTATGGCAGGACTGTGGAAGAAAAAATCACTTTGTCTCATCAACATTTGTAGATTTTATGCTATTTTTGAGACTTCTGGTGTTGCCGGGGGTCTCAGAAGTTATAAAATCTGTTTACTTTGCACTCACGGAGAATAAATGATTTTGTAGGTAAGCAAGTATAGATCGGTAGATACTATTCAGAAGTGACACTAATATGTGACTATTGTTATTTTTCTTGTCTATGTTTATCCTTTGGACATTGGTAGATAAAAAAAATTCAAAGCCATTCATGATGTTTACTTTTTTGTTCTCATCTTCTGCCTTGGCTTTAGATCATGAGAACCCATCTCATACTGTTAGGTGACTGCTTGGGTCTGTGCTTCCAAAACCATAGAGTTTGCTACATTTTTAGGCAGAATTTGAACTGAAATCCATTGAAATCAATGGATAAGCTGCCATTGATTTGAATCAATCCTTTATTTGATGAGTAAGTTCTGTTCTGCTGCAATTAGAAAAGTAGCATTCATTTAAAATTAAGGAAAGTGCAACATGTCCTAGTTGTTACAGTTACATGTCTAGGTTCTAGGCAGACTTGCCTAAGATTTTTATGTACAGACATTAGGTACAAGACAATAATAATAATAATACTAATAAGTTAATGCTCCTTATAAGAATTTGTGTAAGTAACCTTCTGCATCCATATTTACCTGCTACAACAAATAAATTTCATTCAAGATATTCCTAATTTTTTGAAATTTCATACTTGAGATGGGCAATTATAGAATAGATATTTATTTTAGCAAAAATAACTCAGTTTATAATTAACCATCAAATGTGATAAATCCAACATCTTCCATTATAGTCGTGCTCAGCCCCTAGTAGACATAACTATGCTAATACCCTAAAACATCTAAATGCTGTCAGAAACAGAGTGATCTAAAACAACTTCAGTTTTGAATCATCAATTTCCATATCTAGAATTTGAAGCCTATTCATTTTGCATTGTTTTTACTGCACTTACATATTTTTTCCCACAGGGTAATTAATTCCCTTCTCCTTTACCTGTTTTTTGGGTTTTTTTTTCAGCTAAAGTGGTGCTTTTGGTATTGCATACTAACTAAAATAGCTTTATTCTAGTTTGTGTGTGTCTTGTTCTGAGAGCAGCAGGTATCATGAAAATATACAACAGTTGGATTGTTGCCCTCTACCCACTAGTTCCCTTCTCCTCCAAAAAGTAATTACAACTTGGTAATGAAGATAAGTTTGTAGTCATGAGTTCTGTCTTTCAAATTGAGCTAGCTTGAGCGTGGTCTGCCAGATACTGTCTGAAATGCTTGATGATCTTTACCTGTAGTAGATGATAACCCATAAAAAAGTTATCATTTTTACATGCGTGTGGGACTCTTAAAGCATCTCCTGCTAGCCTGTCATCATTCCTTTCAATTGCTAGTTTTCTTCAGATTGCACATTGACATTGTTTTATGTGCTATTGTCAGATTTCTATTACGTTCACATTATGCTTATTCCCAGTTATATTATTCTTATTCCCAATAGGTACCAGCAGTAATTCTCTTTGGCTACGATAAAATTCTGTTGTTATATCTCCCCGTCTGGTGACTGCCCTTTAAAGTTGTGGATTGTTTGTGTGAAATGACTCATGCAGCAGTACTGATGGAAATTTTAACCATTGGCTGTCTGAGTGAGGTAAGTCAAAGGACAAGGATCAGATGAAAAGCAGGCTACTTGTCTTTCCTGTTGAAATTTGAGTAATAAGCCAACAGCCGAACCTTTGTACAAGATAGATTAAAAAATGTAGCAGGCAGTCATTCTAACAAACAAGATGGGGAGGAGGTGGAGGAACCTTGAACATTCCCTCCATAATACCTTTGTGCAGGAAGGACTTAGCTGAGCGGAGTATTGACAACTCTCCACTACTGAGCCTTTGATAACAAATCTGATTTATTCTAATTTGCCAGTACACTAACAATTACAATGAAATACCTAACTTGTTCCCTAAGTGGCTTTTCTTAGAAACAAAAATGCTTAATTAACATAGTGAGATATTGCTTTATAGCTGCAATTGTTACACTCACTCAAATTTGTCATATAAGTTTGGTAGCAGTTTCCTAGAGAAGCCATCATTGCCATAACTAAGGGTAGTGCAAAATGTGGAATGACTCTCACTTCCTGGTTAAAAAACACCTCTGTAGTTGAGCAGTCTCTGGATGTTAATCTCTGTAGCCAAAAGAAGCCCAGAAGATAATTGAGTCCTTCCTGCACTGTTAGCTGTCGTTTGCAAAGCAGGCTTAGCCGCTCCTGCCTGTAATTTTGTTTGCTGGAAATGTTATCTTGCCATTACGGGTACCTACGTGGTGGTACGTTGTTCGTCTGTCTCTTCAGTCTCAACCTGAAGGAGCACTAGCTAATTTTTCAGTTGACCTTTGACTTTGATCTCTGTTCATTTTGGCCAGGGTGTTTCCATCAGGCTAGAGGTTCCATGCTTAGGTGTTGCTCAGAAAATTAGTGAGGTGAGGAGGCTAAATAGGGGATAATGTGTATGTATGATGCAGGATATTGCCCCTATATATTCCAATTACCCACAACTGACAACTCTTTCTTGTCTTTCATAGTGTAGCTCTGTCGTTGGGGCTCATTTCCTTACTCTGTTTGATATCCTTACATATATTGTGTATGGCAAAGTGCCAGATACACGGGGGAGCAGCAGACACGTTGTCTGAATTGTGCACTGAATGGTGCTGAACATGGTGTAGAAGAATGAGGATTGTGTGAGTAGACCAGGAATGAAAGGAAGAATCGTGAGATACAAGATCTGGAGCAAAAGCAAAAGAACTGAGATTGGGGAACAGTTTCTTGTGTGCAAAAATAGAAGTGACACAAGAATAATGAGAAACTAATAGGAGGAGAAGCAAAGAAAGGAGAATTGTAAAATAATAGCAGATAGAAATTGAGTGGAGAGAGAAGAAAATAAGAAAGGAAACTGGGGTGATGTAAAGGCAAAAGATATATGAGAAAAATCAGCCCTGGTGAACCAGAGATTCCAAGTTAAGTAGAACTGGTAGAAAAGCACAATGTTTTGACACTAGAGCTCTGTGGTGGCAAGCCCTTTTGCCCCTCTGCAGGTGTACAGGAGAGAACTCCCAGAGAATTGTTCCCTCTCTGATCAGCCAACCATAAACTGCATGTAAGGGGAACAGATGGACTTCTCTGATGCTCTGATGTCATCTGCTTTAATGACTGTTATGCTTCTCCACTGTTCTTTCAAGTGGCCTGAACTTATGCAGTCCTTCTGAATCAGTGAAACTGGTGTGTGCTGAGGCCCTCATAGGTCCACCATGTTCTGTGATATTTATACACAGTCCTTGGACCTCCTCACACCCTCCTCTCTTTCTAAGGCCACTAAAAGATGGTAGGCATTCAAGATGAAGGAGGATTTATAATGGCAACAAACAAATGAAGACTTGTAACACTGCTGAAAAGTGTTCTGTAGCCACACAAACCTTATTCAGTGGGGTGCTGTGCCAATTTGCTGTGCAGTCTTTGGACATTTACAGTTCAGTCAGTCACCAGGCTGCAGCAATGTGACCCCCTGCCAAGTAGAGAGCTCTGAACTCTCACTGAGGTTGTTTGATTTCAGGATCGGACTTCTAATGCCTTCTCACTCCAGTGGGAGCTGCTGCCACAGATATCTTGTTCCACACAATGAAGTGGGGATGCTGAATCTAAAGTATGTATCAACTGAAAAGAATTAACTCATTATGCGTATTTATTACAACAAGCATAAACCATTATTACACCATCCAACATAAACACTAACACTTGGAAGATAATTATAAGACAGAATATGCACATTCAGAAATTTAGGGATGTAAATATGTGCAGGGAGAGACTCAAGCCAACACCTGCAAGAATGTAGATTATTCAACATCTGCACCATGTTCTATGCATTACTCTAAAGCATTTTTAGGTAGCGCTTTAGTTTCATCATTAGAATCATTAGCACATGATTTTGTTTTGCTGTGATCATGCTATATCCCACTGTCATTGCTTTACTTCCAGCTTTGGCTTGTGTTAGTCTTTTTCCCTAGCTAATTACTACTGAAGTCAGCAAGAGTCTTTCCATTGAACTTAATGAGAAATCAGTCAGGCTGCAAGATACAACGGCTGATGCATCATGGTGTGCTTGCTGCACTGCTCATTTCCTTCAAGACTTTTTTCTTATCTGCTGGGGCCAGAATAGATTTAGTTTCCTCCAGAACAGCTCAGTTTGGCTGGAGTTTACAATTTACTGTTTGGTACTTGTTTCTTGGGTTCATCAAATCCAGAAAATCTGTTTTCTCTGAAATGATAATAGAGACAGTCCTCATATGAATAACATTGATAAACTCTAAGCTAGTGGTTATAATGACAGCATAATCATGTAGCTCTGTTATAGTTTGCAAATAGCATAAGAGACAAATAGCTGGTAAATAGTATAAAAGCTTCTGAAGTTTATGTATTATGGTCCTGACAGTAGAAAAGATAAAAAAAAATAATCCTAATTTATCTTTTTGTAAAACAGCATACACTGGCTAATACAGGCAGGAAAATCTTCCCTCTTTAACCCATTATTTAGAAGATTGTAGCAAAACTACATAAGATGTTTTTAAAACAAAATGATGCTCAAAATTGGATCCTACAAATGCCCACCTGGAGACACAGTTAGAACCCTTTAATCATCCTAAGTGATTTGTTTCACCTTTTTACAGTGTGTTTATAAACTCAAATGGGGAAAAAATAATCAATTCAGCCCCAGATTGTAACAGGAAATTGGGGCTTGACAAAGGAAGAGACTGAGAGAAAATCATAATGCTTGCATATAAGTGGCTCATCAACAGCAGACAGCAGAGTGCACTTCCTTCATGAATGCGCAGATGCTGTTACTCCCTCAAAACAGAAGCTGGTTTTGAACCTTTGTATTTGGAATCAACTGGTCATTAAGAAACTTAGGTACAAAAATTGCAATGATTCCCTGCCCTTATTTAAAACATTGGTTTGGAAAGTCCTACAAAAGATCCCTGTAAGGTAGATATAGTAGACTAAAGGGGCTGGAATGAACTGTGAGATTTTAGAGGCATTTTTTGTATGATGAAACCCAAATCTTTAACTTTTGCATTCTTTAATCTTTATCTTCTACCTACTAGTGCAGGGCTTTGTCTTTTCTTGTGGGAGTGGTCTGTATTAATTCATTTAGACTGATTTTCTCTGCAGGAAGAGTGGCTACAAGCATTTTTGTAGGACTGTCTCTCATTGTCTAATAAGACTAGTTTTGGTGGCCAGAAGGATCTACAGTGAACAACATTACCGTTACACAGTGATCACCTTAAAGCTAACAGCATAAAGAAAGAGCGTATGACAGCATGATAGATAAACAAACACATTGTACATTTGAGAGATCAGTGGGCAATATCCCGGAGATATAACTTGGCCTTGATTTATCCAGAGGCACATGTGCTGCTCTCGGTGAATGGCTGTTGTGATTTGAGCAGGGGGTAATGCTGCAGTTTTTCTGAAATCAGAACTAGTGTCCAACGCCTTGCTTTTGGGTATCTCTTAACAGAAACCTTAAAACAGGAATACTGAAATTCTTCAATATAGCTGAGTTCTCATAAACAGTGCAATGCTTTCTGCTTGAGGAACATTTTCGTAACTGACAATGGGAAAGATATTTATAAATATGCAATTGATTTTACACAATGTATTCTATACCTATGCATATTCATAGAAAAGGGATAACATTTTTCTTTGGTCTGTCTCATAAAACAATGGACTAACTGTATTCCGCTGACAGAAAGGCTTCTGTTTCTCCTATTCTTTGAATATGATCTACCTGGGCTATCAAGGACCAATATTAATGAAAAGTCTGCAAAAACAGCTCCATCTGCACAGACTACAACCCACTCTGTCATTGCCTGCATTTCTGACACTGTCATCTGAATGGCTTCCTTCTTGTTTCTGCAGTTATTTTGAAATAATTTATTTTAGGTAAACACAAAAATATGAATGATACAAATTTCTCTCCTGGTTGGTAAATTAGTCAGAAATACATTCATATAGGCAATAATATTGAAGAAAAAAAAACCAACAAAAAAACCCCAAACCACCCAGCCCTTGACTATCTTTGAAAAGTACTGCAGGCTGCATTACATAGTAAACTACAGATACATCTTTTAATAGTTTTCATTAAGCTATAAGTAAGGACACTGAAAAAATGTATTTAAGGCTAAGACTCTGTCTAAAATGAGCTTCTCATTTGAACATATGGTTCGAACTTGTCAAATGTTTCCTGCCCAGAACAAGAAGATGTGGGGCTAATCACTGTTGTAAATGTTGCTTATAGTCCTCAAGATAATACTGGCATATCAACCTCGTTTTTTTCACTGCATCTTTTGAAAGCAGCTTGTTAAATAGAATATTTACTCAATGCAAAACAAAGAGGAAAAAAATAGCCGTTATGCCTATATTTAGTCCCAAACTGTCTCAGAATGGTATCAATGACATAACTCTGACATGAATTTTGACCAAAACCCAAAAAGATTCTGTCTTTTTGCCTGATCATTATGAGTTTGTACCATAGCAAGAAATGGATTATTTTTCCTATGTCTCTGGCAGTCTGAATCTTGTAGCAGTTGCATCAGAATGTTCTGCAGAAAGTTATTTCACCATTTTTCTCAGAAAGAAAGAAGGAGAATTGTCAAACCCAGAAAATAATTTTAGGCCCACATAAAGAGTCCTTTATGTTTCACCTCTTAATTTTTGAACCCTTAATGCTCTCCTGTTCAATGCTTTCTCTCCAGTTCTGAGGACTAGTATTTTTCAGAGGGCAGTCTAGATGCTGGAATCCAGAAATATGATGTGCTTCATCTTAAAATACTAATTGGGAAACACAGAGAAACGGGGAAGGGATTTCCTATTTGAATTCTATAGTTTGACTGGCAAAGTAATAGTAATAATAATAGTGATAATTTTTAAAACATATCTTGTATTTTTCCCTTCATGGTAAGCAGTGACAAAGTCTGATTCATGAAGTCATGATTATGAAGTCATCCATTACTTTGGAAAAAAGCTGTATTGAACTTCAGTTTGGGGGTAGGGCAGAGAGTGTTTTGTGTAGTTATGTGACACCAGAGGCAGGTAAAGCTAACTAACAATAAAATAGCACATTGTGTAAAAACAGCACAGTGAGTTTACAGAAACTCCCTTCATCCATTTCTTTGGATGAAAATATTCTCAGGAATGAGGGGGAGATCTCTTTGGGAAAATAGCCCGTAAAGCACAAGAAACCTGAATATAAATTCATCTATATTTTTGTTTTTCTTGTTCCTATCTTTGTCTGTCTCTCCCTGATCTTCAGTGCAAATTCTCTCTTCTTTTACATGGAAACCATTTCCTTTGAGGTGACCGAGTTTGAAGGAAGGGGAGTGAGAGAGGGGCCAAAGGCTGCAGTTCTACTGGGCTCAGCTCTGTGCAGGGGACAACAGCTGGCCAGGCAGTGCAGGTTTCCTGCCTACCATTTCTTCAACCTCCTCTAGTCACTAGTGAGCCAAACACATAACACTTGGTACCAAGAACATGTACAAGAATGCAAGTACCAGTATACATCTTCTTGGTGTGCATCTTTTGCTGACGCCACTACCATATGACCACAACATAGGGTCATGCCCTGTGCACTCCATATCCTAACCTGTTAGACATGTTTGAGATCATTTTTTGACATACCCATTTCCCTATATGTCAGTGTTTCTGAGCACACAGGACAGGTAACAGGTACTTAACTCCCAATTCAGAAAATGTTGCTCTATATCAAAGATGGTCATGTATAGTTTGGCAGGAGTATCAGTTTAAAATGTTTATGGCACCTGAAGGCCTTGAGTAATTTGTCCCAGGATAGGAACTCATGCAGACAGATCCCAAAATTTATTCTGCTGGAAAGATAATACATTTTTTCAATGTGCCAACTGCCTACTTCAGAATTTCAGTAACAGATTAATTTATTGGGCTTGTGGTACTACTTTGTGACAATAATAACTGCTCTTACAGCATACACTTGAAGAGAATGAAGAGCCTAAGTGATATTTTGAGGATCTGAGTGTGTACATATGATGAATTTAGGTTTCATTTGATAAATTGAATCATACGTTTATGCCTTATAACTGTCTACTTTTACAAGCTTGTATCACATTACTTATGCTGGAGTCTAATGAGTGTATAGAGGGATTATTAACAGCCATCAGTAACTGAACAATGTTACAGAAAAAAATAAAACTGACCCAGTATACGTGTGCTTCTGTAGACATATTAGAAATCCAAGAAACAAGGTGGGAAACTAGAATAGTGAGTTTTTAATAAGGATGTGAGTGTAATAGGCATACTATAACATAGGTAGGAGGAATGTAACATTGTAATACTAAGGTTCATGAAAAAGAGAGGAGATTGTGCAATAGGAGGAGTAAAACTGAATGTTAAATATAGTTTAAAATCAAGTCAAGTAAAACAAATGTATTCATGAATAATGTAGAATTTTATGGTTTGACTGAAACAATAAACTTCAGGATTATAGACTCAGCTAATTCACAGTAATAATGATGATACGCTTAAAGAAATTAGAAAGGCTGTGATAGCAGGTAATGCAATAATAATAGAAGATATCAGTGACTTCTGTGCAGACGAAAAATATATTCTTGGTCAACATTAATGACTGCTCTATGGCGCATCTATGAGGAGAAGCCTGAAGTAAACAAGGAGCTCTTAAGTTGGTCCTGAACAGTGTCTATGGTCAGACACTTCAAATAGTGTCTAGAGTATGTCCGGCTTTACCATCTCTGCAGAAACAATAAAAGCCAAAAAAAGCTGCTGTGGTAGTGTTTCATTTAAAAAGGAGGAACTATAAAAACTTTAGGAAGCTTATTAAAAAGAAATTATAAGGGAAACCAAAAGGAAACAGAGACTGCTATTAACAAGAATCAATCATATTCTGAAACATGGAGATTCTCTAATTATTGAATATTTTATTAATGAAGGTCAATTTGATTTTGAGTCTGGTGTTCAGCAGAGGGAGTATAGGGACGTTGGAAAAGAGAAAGCTGGGTCCATGGCTCTTGGATTCTGATTCTCATTCTGCTGCAAATTGTTTGATTATTTGATTTTTCAATCAAAGTTTTAAAAACATCCGTCGTGATATCAACATGTTATCCATGTCAACAACATGATGCTGTTTAGTCATACTTAAGTGAGCTGTCTGGGGTACCAAAGGTAAGAGTGCTAATATACCTGTCTTTTAGCTCTAATTTTAATAGCCTTATTCCTTCTAAATATATAGAGTTGCAGGCACAGTTCTGTGGAATAAATACAAATAGGAAGTTTGCTAACAGCTCTGTTGGACTAGACGAATATAGAATAGAGTTCTGTATCTGCCTGTAGATCAAAAAAAGGGCATTTCATTCTATCAGAAGGACCAAAAAAGGGGGAAGAGATTAAGTTATTGAAATCGTAACGGGACTCTGGGACGTGATCAATTTTTAAGTTTTAAAAATGTTGAGTTACTTTGATAATGTCCTGATTTGAAGTTAATTATTGGACTTTCATTATTAATGGCTCACTGAGGCAGCAAATTGTAACAGCTCTGGAGTTTACATCAACGCAACATGTGAGAAAACTCTTGTGATTACCACAAAGTGCATGAAAGTGGAATTCTCTTTAACATTAGATTTTATTTTGTCATTCTTCTGTTGCAATACCTTTGGCTCTGCAACTAGCCGAACTGAAAAATGGGCTGGGATTTTTGCAGAGTATAGGGCTAGGATAGATGGGTAACATTTGGCAGAATCTGATCTTTAGAAAGGATTAGGTCATATCCATTATTTTTCTCTTTCCTAATAATTTCTTAAAAAAAATATTACATACGTCTTTTTGATGCTATTATGTTGACCCATGTTGAGCAGCAGTAAGCCTTGTAGGCTGTTTTGCAGTAATGCAGAACACTGGTGTATCATAAATGTAATTTTATTTACATTTGTATGAAATATTGGCATATATAGGTCATTCTTTTCAATTACTTTTGCATATAAAGAAATCTAATATATATGTAATAACTCTCCAAAGACCCAAAGTTCACTTGCATACTAGGAGGAAGAAAAGAAATGGTAAGATGTGAATAGCATCAGCAACTACTCACCATCACTGTTAGAACACCAGAATCTGTTAATTCCAGAGCAGTTGCTTTTACACAGAGTTAAACTTGTTGAAATGAAGAAATCATTATGGCATTGCTGAGAGAACAATAACTGAGAAAGTCATACTGTAGATGTGCTAATAACAGGAAAAAAATGCATAAAAATATACTAAGTGCTCTACTGAAGGCACATTATTTTATGCTATATTGCTACATCTCCAAACTTCCAGTTTAACCATGAAATATCTGCAGAGAATTTCCAGGCCAACACACAGAGAACTAGTTGTATAATGAGGCAATATTGGGATTGGAAATTAATTGCCAGTGTACATGAACCATCTCTTTTGCATGCTAAGAGCTAGTAGGAAGGGACAGTAGGTCTCCAATGGTCAGGGCCATTGAAGTTCTGCCTAAGTTACTGTCTTTTATATGTCCAAGAATTGTACCACAGACAGTAGTCACAGATGGAATTAAGACATATGACCCTTTAGTATCATGCATGGGCCAGTGGCAAGGGCATATTGGCTCTGGAACTATCCCCTATTCAGTTTATCTTAGGCTATTGGAAAAGTTTATCCCCATAAGGTAGGTAAAGGAACTATTGCACTGGAAGCAGTGTAACTGTGGCGCTGTGCAGCCTGAGATACAGAAGAATGAATGCCTATGAAGCAGTACAGTGTAAAATCTGTGCTGCTTCTGGTACTTGAGCTGGCTTGGTTAAAGCTACCTGTGGCATCTCTGCAGTAGACTGCAATCAGCCTGTTGGAAAAGTAGAAGGCAGGGGAGAAAAGGGGAGAAAGACCACCAGGAAGGGATAGTCAGAAATGTAAATAAAACCACATAGATTTGAGTCTATGTTCAATGAACAGGTGGTCATACAGCAGTCTTGGATATTTTCATCCTCATCTCCAGATGCAGCACACCCCACTGCAGGAAACGTCTACTCCACAGACAGTCCAGTAATTTCACAGTGCACACAACTTAGACAACATGGCCTACAGAATCAAATGTGAAAGAAAATATGTACTGCCTGTGACCTCTGCTAGTGATGTCTAGAATCACAGTGACTCATTCATACTCTGTGAACATCTAGGTATTCTAAAATGATCCATGGAGCATATCACAACATGCTTTTTAGTGAGTTGCAACCTACGACCTTTCAGTATTTTAGTATGTTAAAAATTTCCACTGGAAAATTATCTGATATGATCCCATCATTTCAGTTCCCTCAGTAGCTTTATCCAAATTTGTAGATTTATTTTTTTTAATTTTTAAATGAACATGAATGTGCAAGGATGAATTTACTGGGTCAAAACTAAAGCAGACCGTCCTGTCTGAAGCACTGGCTGAACTTTTACTGAAGGCAAAAGGGAACCAAAGTTTTAAAAAATGTCCACCCAGCAGATCTGTTCCCTGGAATAGGGCAGTCTGTACATCCAAGGACATTCCGTGGGATTCACTTTGATCTCAGTTTTCCTCTTGACTATGTGTAAGTGTTTTACAGAGGTAGTTGGGAAATAGTTACTGAACACATCATGTGTGATTTGGTATAAAAGAAAAACGAATAGCAGTGTGAATAGGGAAGGAGGGATAGACCGCTTTTCTGTTTGTTTTACATGATGCTCCTTGGTACTACAGAGAGCTCACCTAAACGCAGCCGTGGCATTGTTCACTGTGCTCCCCCCAGGGGAACATTTTGATTTATCTTTGGGGGCAGGTGAGCTTGGAAGATGTGGTTGGGTGGAAATTGTGCTTTCTTCTGTGGATTTTCAGACAAGAAATAGATCAGAGTGAGTAACAGTAGTAATTGACTTACTTCTAAGCACCAGTGTCTCACATTGCTAAACCAAGGAAAACGTTTCCAATACATTTGTATCTGACCATTGCACTTTAGTTAGTGTGGAGCTGAGCTCAGTCTGGAAATGCATCCTTTGGATTCCCAAGAAGCTGTATTCACTTTGTTTCCAGTTTCCTAGATAAATCTAGGAACTTTCAAAATAGTAAGTACTACATCTCTGTGGGTGTTTTTGTCAGAAAAATGAAAAAAAACCTTACTCAGAGCATCCTAGTAACTGGGCTAATGACATGGTCATCTGCAGCAATAACAGTTAAATCCTCAGCATCAACTAAAACCCCCTGAAAACCTCGAGCTAGATGAGAATCTTAAGCTAAACCCAAATTGACAATGGAAGAAATCTCTGTGTGGTTAAGGATAGTATCACTGGATTTACACTACTTCCTCCATTATTAATGGGAGGTAAGAGTTGGGAATAAGATATGTCACTGGCAGGGGGAAAGTGTACTGATTTCCTCCTGTCTTCACCCATCCCTGCAGCAGAGAGGTAGAAGAGTTGCTAAGAATCTTATTTTCTCTTTCATGAAAAGAGCCCACAAAGCTAGGAACAGAAATGCACGTGGCTGAGAATGACACCTAAAATTTGCAATTAATAGTGCCAGCAGAAAAGCATTATTATGAACTTGTCCACAATACAGACAAAAGGTACAACAACATGTTTCCCAATCTTTGCAGCTGGAAATGAGAAATAGTGTTTGAGAAGATGGATTGAACCTTGTAAAATCTTAGCTACCATCACTGGAAAGTGCTGTGGTTCTGCCAAGTCAATTCAGGCAAGATGTATAACGTGATTTGAACATGTAGGAAGGAGTTTTGTGAGTAATTTCAGTGCATTCCTAAAAGGAATAAAAGATCTGAAATACAAAGCAATCTATTTTTATGAATGAAAATTCAGGAATTTATTTGATTTCTAAAGCATAGGGTAAGTTATCTCTCCAGCACAGAAAATGTGAACATGATCATAAAGAAAGGAACATTTCCTAGGTGAGACTCACAGCACCTTCTGAGAAAGATGGTCCATCAAAGCATCTCTGTTGGAAATCTCACAACTACATCTCCCCTTTACTCTTACAGAGACTACAGCTGTCCTATTCCATTATTGTCAAAAGCACAAAGGTAAAGTTTTTCCCTGCCCTGTTTTCTTTCACAGACACAAAGGCTTGTTTTGCTGCAAGTAATCAGAAAAACAATCAAGCACTTTGAAACCATGCTCTTACCAGAACTCTGAATATGCACAGATGGCAATGTAAATAGTCTCATTAGTTAAAATCAGGAGGAACCAAGCTGTTCAGGGCTGTCTATGAGAAAAGTTATTAAAACAGGAGTCTGAAGTGATTTCTGAAGAGGAGGCAAATGCCTCTCCCAGCTGCAGAAATAAAAGAGGAGGGAAATTTGAAATCCTCTCCCTTTACACACAATCTCTACAACTCCTTATCAGTATGAATTAGATGACATTGACTGAGGGACAGGTGCTGTTTTCACAGGTGGGGAAGCAAAACCCTGAGCAATGGCTGCCGTTACAGAATTAGTATTAAAAGACAGAGCCCAGAGAGCAGCTGAAGTCAAGCAGAGAGAGGCAGTGTTTGTTGTAAAAGAAAGCAAGAGAGTAAAACCAATGCAAAGCTGAAGGAGAAAGAACAAAGACAGGAAGAAAACCAGTATGTTAGGGAGAGATCTTAAAGAAGTACAGAGGAGCACAATCGATGAACTCTTAAGGACTCTGCCTCTCATCATTTAATGATTGTTATCTCTGTATTTTTATTTCAGTAGAGAACCTGATCTCAGTCTCTCACCCCTAAACCTTTCCTCTCTTTTCTCACCTGTCCACAGCTATTGCTGTCATGGAGTAGATGCTGGCGAAGACAGCTGTGATTGGGAAGAAGTTGTGGAAGCGGCAGTAAGCCTCTCCAAAGTACCACTCGCTGTGCAGCGCGTAGATGAAGTTGATGAGAGTATTGAAAGCAGCCATAGAGGCATCAGAAAAGGCCAGGTTCACCAGGAAGTAATTGGTCACCGTCCTCATGCGCTTGTGAGCCAGGATAATCCAGATGACAATGAGATTTCCAAAAACAGCCACTGCTACCACACCACCGTAAGCAAGAGACCACAGGGCAATGCGCCAAGAAGGTTGCACAAACTGGTTGGAGAAGTTGGCTGCTGAGGATGCTACAGGGGGAGAAGCATTTCCAGCTGGTGTTCCCAGCGCCTGTCCCCAGGGATCGCCTGCTGCAGCAAGGCTCATGTTCCACCTGCTGCTCATGCTCACATTCCAGTCGGCTGTGGGGAGAGAAGTCATGTTGGACATTCCTCTCCTTTCTTCCAGGAACGATGTGCCTCTCCCACCTCCCTCTCCCGACCCTCCAAAATCCCCACCAAGGGGTAAGAACAGGAAAGAAAGAAAAAAGGAAGTACGGCAGCACAGCAGGTACTGGCAAGGAGAGATCTGTCAGGAAAAGCTTTGGTTATGGTGTTCAAACTGTTAGAAATGCTGAGCTGTACCAGCTGAGACAGAAGAGCTACCTCTGGGTAGAAAGCATCCCATTCCTCCTCTGTACAGCTGCCTTTTGGTTTTGCTGAAGGAGAAAGGGACTGGGAGCCAAGGCACATTTTATAGGCTTGTGAGTTCCCAGCGTCATGAAGGGAGTGGAGTGATAAACTCCGTCAGCTGGTAAGATAACACCTCTTTCTCTCTGTTCTCCCTCCTCCCTTTCTGTTTCATTCGTTGCCAGCAGCAGGCACTTTCAGGAGCTGTGGAGAGCGCCACGGGGAAAATGAATTCTCGTCTTGTTTTTGTTGAGAGATTTGTTTTATATTGCCTTTCTTTAAGTTTCATTATTGTGCTTCCTTTTTAAATAGTCTTTTTGCCCTGTCTTTGCAGGGCTAATTAGCTGGCTTAGTCAAACATCCCAGGACTGAGACTGCTTTTTATTAAAGCTGTTTCCGGGTGAATTTATGAATTTATTTCAGATGAAATCAGATCTGCTTTTTTTTTTTTCTGCTGTCGTTTCATTTAGTACACAGTTTCCTTTTAGTCATTCCATTAACTACATATTTGGAATAGCGACCTCTTTCAGATAAAGAAATACATCCTGCTGCTCTCTTATTTCACTTTTCAATCTGTAAAATGTAATGACATCAAGAAACATTTATAAAATTAAAAAGTGACTATCTTTTTCTTGCAGCACTAACTTTGGTGCCTGTAAAGCTATTTGCATGTTCAGCAGACACTGTTTTTTGTTGAAACACTATGCAGCCCTAAGCATAGATGTCCTTAGATATGGGTAAAATGGTAAGGGTTTGTTTTCTTTGTCTCTTTGAAAAAAAAAAATTTTAAATTCTTTTTACTTATTTGCATTAATTCCACACTTAGTACTATTATTATTTTGAGTAAATAATATTTTTATATGCAGTGATTTCTATACTGGTAGAAAAGGGTAAATGAGGAATTTGACACCAAATGTGTGGTTTTCACATCCAAGAAATCAGTTTTCTTGTTGATGTGTTAACAACAGCTGGCATTGGGAATGCATGCTTTGTGCAAGGGTTGATTGCGAGGGACTTCAGCTAACAAACCTTTATTATTCAATTGGCTGTAGTCTTCTGGGAGAAAATGTGTTTTAGTGCTGATCTGCTCCACACTTCAACAATTTAGAGCTACCACTTATCATCAGCAGAGATTTCAACTGTATTGCAGCAGTGGGAGCTATTCAATACCCCTATTAGCAATGACACATTCTACATTTTTTTTAAACAAAAGCTTTATACAAAAGTCAAATATTCCTGTGTGCCACTTCCTCCCTGCTGTATTTACCCAATGGAAGTAGCGTCTGTACTTTAATTGTCAGGTCTTCACTGCAGTTTTAATTTGAATGACTGCATTTGTGGCACTCTAAGCTAGTTTAAACTACAGTGAACTGTAGGATATACTTCTCTTCCTTTTGGACATGTGTAGAGGGGACTTTGGAGAGGCAGTGAAGAATAAGTGGTTGAGTAATTCAGGTGCGCTCTTCTGGTAAAATCAGCCGGGTGCTGGCCAGAGGGTTAGTAGCTAAGGGCTCCTTGTTGTATCATATTGTCCAAAATAGGCCAGTGGGATAGACTGAGAGAATCCCATACCTGGGAGAGGAAATGTGACTTGTAATAAATGATCTAAGTCACAGGCAAAATCCAAATAAGAAATTGAATTAACCACGGTAAAGAAAATCTCTGTGAGTGATTGCTTTCTGGTCACCTGCTATTTGCTGTTCTCTTTTGCCCTTCTGCTGGTAGCTACTTTGTGCTTGTACAGTCAGCTGTGGTTAAACTTGTGGCTATAGCAGTTTCCCATTCCCAGCTTCACAGAAATACTTAGAAATGTGAAAGAAACATCCAAAGTGTGATCAGGAAAGTAGCTGTGGTTGTTTGTAGATCTTCCTTTCTGTTATATAGCTTGAAGCTATTTTTTCACAGTTCCAGCAAAACCTTTCCTACTTGAGTCCGGAATGAAAGATAAGATCTTGACTTAGCATCTTGGCTACAAGGTAGATTTAGAAATTATGCTATTCTTTGCTATTTATGAGACTATGATTTAATCTTCTACAGGTCTTCCGGTGTACTTGAAGTTTTCCTCTGAAGTCACTCTTCCACCAAATTCATCTCTGCACTATGGGAGAGAGCCAGAGAACATCATCAGTAGGGGATGAGTTAGGGATTTGTTGCAAACCAGCAGCCCGCACAGTATATCTATTTAGCATGAGTGCTAACTGCATCATTGTTAATTAGGGCAGTTCTGTTTCACAAGACCTGTCCCCTATGGTTCCTTTCCTTTGTGCATAGCACTGAGGGCATTGCTAAATTTGCTTTTGTTTTCAGATCTGCTTGCTTGATTAGTCTTAGCCTAATGACCTCATTCTCTGCGTCCTTCTTCCAGCCCCCGGCTGGAAGAGATGATTCTTCAGCAGCAGCTTTGGTGGTCCAGTTTTTTTCTTCAGCTTTGATGTCTCCTGTTAATCAGTCAGTCATGAAAAGTTTTAGCTATGGCAGGAAAATTTTTGCGATTTAAGGATGGTCAGTACTGTCCTATTTATTATGGCTGCTTGTTAGTATTGTGCTGCTGTCATGACAATGTCAGCCTACCTGGATTTTGAACAGTTTGCTTTTATTTGTGTGACTTAAAAGACAGCTGGAAAACTCAGTTTGAACTTAGTTTCTGATTTTGCTTATGAATGCAAAAGTCTTCTTCCTGGCACCAACTGAAAATGACTCAGTAGGATACCAGGCAACTTCGCAAGCATGTGAGTAAGGACGTTGCAGCAAAGAGGTAGGCCAAAACCATAAGTATTGGATGTGGCTCTTCATCATAGCTAGAGGCAGGAAGAAGGGTGGGGACAGTCGGAGCCAAAGAACTGATTACAGACAATTTTCTTCCGGAATGGGATGCTGAGGTGAAACTTCACTAAAACTACTTTTTAGAATAAAGGAAAACTCAGCAGGTCTAGGGATGAGTTATGGGACATAAACTAACACTAAGTAGAAATGAAGATTATTCAGAATTATAGACAGCATTCACAAATTATTTTGTATGAGAAAAACATTTATTCTTCTTTGATGAAGAAAAAGCCAGCAGGATTTCTCCAGCCATTGAGAGTTTGATCTTCTGATCCTCCTGGAAGTCTAAATGCACTTGGTTTCCGTTGTCACCAGCATAGCTTAATCCTCTGTTTTTCAGTTGCTGCAGACAGGACATGACTGAAGGGACTGAATAGCTGTTACAGTGAGGTGCTTGTGTCAAGATGTAATTTGTAGGGCACAGTTTTGTGAAAAATAATTCTTATTTATTTTCTTTCCTGATCAGCTGGGGCTGTGAGAGGAAAATACATAATGCAAAGTGCGATACTAGAAATTTTTTGGAAAAAATTAAGTGGATTGATTCAAGTGGTTCTTCTACCTGACAGCAGTATATCTGGAGAGGAGGTAAAGGCAGAGTGAAATAGGATGTGATATAATAAAGATTTTCTTGGGCTATTGTGATTAGTCTTCTTTCCTGCTCTTATTCTTTTCCTCTTTACGTTCTTTGTTGCAGTCCCTAACACAAATTTGTGTGAACTCTTCACTGAAATTTTTTTTTTTTTCTAACCGCTGTACATTCTTTATTTTCTCAAGTGGGATACAAATTATTTGCAACTGTAATTCCAGGCATCTCTGCCTTTTCACCTTTCTCCAACAGCTCAAGTGCCTGTCTAATGTCATAGATGAGATGAACTAGCAACTTGCATGTATGTATGTGCTCATATATGTTTCCCCCATTCTACTTTTCATTTAAATTGCTTTAATATTTTTTTAAAGTTACATTCAACAACAGAACTATACAGTCACATAAATCAGAGATGAAAAGAATGTGTTTTATTAGGTCTTGCAGGTTCTGAACATACAGTTGAAACTAATGGGTAGCTGCCGTTGCCACCTGAAGTTCCTGTGGGCCTGTTTGTAAGCCCACTAAAATCAATAGAAAAGACACCTACTGGCAACACAATTTTCTCTGTCTCCTACAGGGCTCTTTCCAGTAATTTGTTTCCTTCCAAACGTCCAAAATAAGGGAGATTTTATTGGTGACTTTTCTGCCTCCCGTAGTTACTGAATATATGTTCTATATAATGAAATGTACATACATATTAATACATAATAAAATGCATATTTTAAGGTCTTGAGAAAGATGCAGAGCTGTAAATGGAATCATGGTAACTCAGTGCTGAGTGAAATCAGCAAATAAGGTTTTCAGGTAGCTTTATCCACATTGTTCATAGAGCATAGATGACGCATCTGGGTTTCACTGTTACCTGAAAATCAAAACAAGGAGGCTTCTTGACTTTGCTTTTTAAAAACAGGAGACATTATCTTACTATCGCTGTCATATCAAGAGAACATTCAACATTATTTACTTCCTTCGTTAAAAAAGAATTTTTATGGATTGCTCTTCGTAAAGCATTAGAGGCAATTCCCAGGTTTAGAATACTATCTACAGAGTATTTATTCAAAAAATAATGTTATCTGTCTCATCCATTTCAGAAGACTCTCTAATGGGAATGCTTCTATGAGACTATATTGTGGCAGCATAGAAATAGTATTTTACTATTGTCTTTGTTGTACAAGCAAAAAAAAGGTATACATTTACACATGATATTATTACAGCCTTATGACTTTTGTCCAAAAATTATTTTAAATTCTAAGTGCTAGAGGAGGATCAGAGTCAAATGAATTTTGCAATTTCTTATGCAGTAAGCATATAACTACTTAATAGAAAAGCTGTATCTGCACATTCTGTAGCAAATACAGGAGGGAGACTTTTGGCAACATAGCAAATTTTGTGTGTCTTGAAATGTATCTTTTTGCATTGTAACTAAAGGATAAAAAGAAAACATTCTTGGCTGCTCTCTCAAATGTGGCAGAACATTTTCTTTCTCCTGTTCCGCATTTTGGAATGTAAGATTTGTGTCCTGCCTGCTTCAGAATCCAATTTTTCTTCTGAGATACAGGTGTAGAGGGGATCTGAACTTGGCTTTTCTGCCTCCTAAACCACTGTTGTGGCCTACATGCTGACAATATCTTGTCATGTTTTGTGCGTTTGCCTGTGTGACTGTCAGTGGAAAAGAAACAATTATCAAAACTCACGCATAAGGATCATGGTATTCTTATGACATTTTATCACAAACATTCTGTTTCTAAACTATAGAGTTCTTAAGACAAAAGGTCTGCTAGCTAGTTGGTTTTCAGCAGAAATAATACTTTAATTTATTTTTCCAAAATACAATATGATCTGCCTATGTGGAGTTTTATGGAACCTGTTATTGAAATAATCATGCCTTAAGAACTATTATTTTTCAATTACAGTTAATCACTGTTGCCAAACGTATTTTTTTTCCCTGTTTCTTCTCCCTAATGCTCAGTTTCTGTTTCTCTGTTGTGTGATCATTTTTCTTCCTTATGCATTGGAATGAAAAGAAAAAAAAACCTATGACCATATCAGTGAAATTCAATTTGTGGCTTCAAGAACTTAGTCAATCTCTTTCACCTTTTCTACAAACCATTGGACCATCTTATTTCTGCGATGATATATATTTACAAAAGGGTTACTATTAATTTGATTTCCTATATTCACGTAGAAAGAAGTCTATTTATGTAAGAATAAGAGTACTTCCCATTTGCCTTTCATCATTCAGATTTAGAATTTTTCAGCATGAGAGGACTCATTCCTGCAGCCAGCCCAAGGAGTGACACTCTGAAGTTGACTGGCCAATGGTTTATTGATGGCTGAAGATCACATACTTGTTGATGTTCAGCAAGCTGCATTACAGTCCAAAAAATGTGAGAAAATATGACAGGTTACACATTGACTTGAAGATTTCTAGGTCATTATGACCCCAAAAAGCTGTGACAGGAAAAGCAAAAAAAGAGGATGAGCAATAAAAAGAGTAATTTTGTTAGTTTTTCTAATGGAAGATTTTCTAGAAATATGCTGTGATTTCCCTCCTCCAAGCCTTCCAGACAACAAATACTTTTTTGTTTACATGTTTGTTTTTTGTTTACATGTTTACATGTTTGCTGCAAATGGTTCTCGAAATTGCTACTCTTTCTGCCTGCTCAGTAAACTGTTTTTTTTTTTAAACATTCTAGCTTTATTCATAAGGCCAAAGAAGCTTTCCTGCTATACTCGTATTTCTATATTGTTAAGTTAAAGGAAAATCAAAATAATTGCATTTTGAGGCTTTTAGAAAAAGTATATCATCACATTTAATATCCATAACCTCTGTGAAACAGATTAACCAGACCAGATTAAGGAATCAGGAAGAATTGAACATTACAAGTTGTAGTAATAGCAAAACTGAAAAGTACTATAGCACAGTGGATTATTACAGAAAATATATTTACTTGAAAAAGGGGTACAGTCTAAACTCTTCACAGAAGTCACTGTAAGGAAGAATGAAGGGGAATGCTGATGCTAGGTTAGGTATTAATTACAGCTTCTGATCTCACTTACACTGCTGTTGACCCAGAATTACTCTGATTTCTGGAAATGTCTGCCTTTAGAAATGTCTGCAGCAAAGTCAGCTTTTAAGTCTGCATCCAAAAGTATGGGTTTAGTTTCTCCATTTACCTTAGCCATCATTTAAAATAGTAAAAGTTCTCCGCCAAAACTGGAGATAAATAGTGGAGATAATCTAGGAAGAGCAGATATAATTTAAATATGAATCAGGCCAGGATTTCTGCGTTCATCATAATTCTAGGAATAATTTGTAGTACTGAATATATTTCCTTACTTTGATCGTCTTATGTAATAGGATGTGCTAGCTCCCTTATGGGGCGGGTCTGATCCATCAAACTCTTATTCTCAGTGATTTCTCTTCCTATATGCTAGAGAAAAGTATTTTCTGGGCTACTTTATTCTCTCATTTATGAAGTATTACTACAGAATTAGCAGAGTTCAAGAAAGTGTTTCCTTATTAGATTCTGTGCCTTTAACATGGCAACTGATGAGTAGAAGATTGAGTAACAGTAACTTCTCATTAGAAATTATTTTCAAAACTATTTCCTGAGTTTTTTGTTTCGGGCTTTTGTTGAAAATATTTAATTTTTCAGCTTTGTATAAGCCTTAGTTGTGCTGTGGAGAGGAGGGGAGTGAAGAGTAAAGGTATTTCTCACTTTTTGCTTCTTCTAGCACACAGTATTTTTAGTATGCTGGTACTGCTTCCTCTGCGGCTGATCTGCGGTACCACGGATTCTTCAGGTGATATAATCTATAAATTGTAGAAAAGAGCCAAGTTGTACTAGTTTTATTTTAGCATGGGTAGTGTTCCTATTGCCTTTTCTTTTAATTGAGCTAACCTATTAAATCACCTGGCTGCTACACATTTTTGTACCATATCAGCCCCATTCAGTATTCTTGACACTGCTTAAAACAAACAGGTTTTTGTTTTGAACATGTGGAATGAGCTATATTTACTCAAAAAAAGTAAGTAAGGAAAAGTGTATTCTTAGTTAATCATATGCTGTCTCCTAGAGCTGTGGCAGGCAAAAGGCAATTGGTTGCTGAGTGCTAGGAGCATTGAGCTGGATTTGTGGAGACCTGCCATCTAGTTTGGTTGTGGCACAACCCAGCTTGGAGAAATCAGTTCCTTTCTGAACTTCAAACTTCCCATCCTCCTAATCTGCTTTGTAAAGTGCTCTGAGATTACCAGTTACATCAACAAAGTATTGTTGTTAAGGTTGGAAACCGAATGTCAGTAATTTTGTCTCAAGCTTTTCTGTGTGTGCCACTCCTTGCAAAAAATTGGATTGCTTTTTTATTTACTAAATCACAAAACCTTTCTCCTATTTCTAGTGTCAGACAGGCTTATTTGGCAGAAAAAGAATCTTGTTGCAAATGAGCTGACCTTTCTCAGTAATTCAGCATGTTCCAGAGGCATTGTGAATACAACAGAGAGAAAGGCAATTAATTTTCTGAGGTGAAATGATTTAGACTAATTTATTTTTTGTGGATACAACGTATATCACTAGATGAGTTTTGAACAAGCAGTACTAATGAGAGGAAGAGGCACAAAAGCAAAAGGTAGTAACTAAATATAATTTCTAAAGAATGCATCTTATTTATTTAAGCACGCCCAAACATTAGCATTCACTTTTGGTGTCTAATTATTTTGGAACCTTGTGGAAGGTATTTACGTTTTTATTATTGGGTCCTTTTTTTAAATTTTATTTTATTAGTTCTCAGGCAACAATGTGGCATATGTTGTTTTCTGATTTAGACTCAGTCTCTCCCTCTTATGTAAAGACAGATCTTTCATGCTCTTTACTTGTGCTATACTGCTGTACTATGCTATACTAAACTATGCTGTACTACACAGTACTGTACTATAGCTAATATTCACAGAAATTGATGGCAAAATTACTTTCCTTGTATGGTCTAAAAGGATTGTCATCTTTCATTTATGTAGAGGTGTAATTTCCATATTGCTTAATCATTTGTTGATTTCTCCATTCCCCAGGTCCAGCTTACTGACTGGTGTTCAGTGATTGATCTAGTAGTCATAAATTACAATGCAAAGTAGAAACTGTGCATAGCAAATGTTTTCTTCTATTATTTTCATGAGTGTGAGCATGATGATTTGAAAACACAGCTTTTGTTATTTTCTGTAGTAACAGGAAGATTTTTTTTCCTGTGGAAAACTTGCCATTATACAAATTTTCTTTATTTTTTTTACTCTTCATTTTCTAAAAAAACCCTTGAAAATTGAAATTTTTCTTATCAAAAAGTTGCCTTAAAGGTGGTAAGTTGCCTTAAAATGTTTGTTTGCTCTTCTGTTTCAGTTACAACTCCCCCCAAGGATTAAAAATACATAATCAACTCTACCTTGCTCCTAGTTTCTCACTTCTGGCTTTAAGGCATAACAGAAAAGCATTCTGCCATAAATCTTGTGTGTTCATGTATGTGTGTAATAAATGTTACGCACATGCACAAAATACACACATACACATAGAACATTAATTGAATATACTATTGGTAGGAAAGTTGACTAATGTGTTTAGGTGGAAGGGTACATCTGAGGAAGGACTGGGATGATTGGCTATTAATGCAACTCTTGCAGGGTATCACATTCCAGTCTGTAGAGCTGCCTGTGCCTTGCCACTTCTTGCATACTACTTGAGTAACAATGTCTCAATTCCCTCATGTCTCTCCTATTTGTTGTCCATCAGCTGAAAGGGATTTTCATGCTTGCCTTTTCATTGTTTTTGACATGAATTTCTGGAAAATGTGAGTTGCAATTTTTCATAAGGATACTTGGCATTTATTCTTTCCTCTAGGCTACCTGATCCTTGTAAGCATCCCGTTATGAGCTTGTCATGGTTTAACCCCTGTAGGGAGCTAAGCACCACACAGCCGCTTGCTCACTCCCCCTCAATGGGATGGGGGAGAGAATGGGAAAGCAAAAAGTGACAAAACCATGGTTTTAAACAAAGACAGTTTAATAGGTAAAGCAAAAGCCCAGCACAGAAGCAAAGCATCTAAGGAATTTATTCGCTACTTCCCATTGGTAGGCAGGTGTTCAGCCATCCACAGGAAAACAGGGCTCTGTCATGATGATGATTACTTGGGAAAACAAATAACTCCATATGTCCTCCCCCTCGTCCTTCTTCCCCCAGCTTTTACAGCTGAGAGTGGCATCATATGGTATGGAATATCACTTTGGGACATTGGGGTTGGGGTCAGCTGTCCCAGTTGTGTCCCCTGCCAATTTCTTGTACACCCCCAGCCTACTTACTGGCAGAGCAGTCTGAGAAGCAGAAAAGGTAAGCACTGCTCAGCAATAACTAAAACATCCCTGTGTTATCAAAACTGTTTTCATCATTAATCCAACACATAGCCCCATACAAGGTACTATGAAGAAATTTAACTCTACCCCAGCCAACACCAGTACAAACCTCTATCCACAGGATCCTGAAATTATATTTTTTTAATACCCTCCCATGTGAGTTTTTGTTTGCATACATTTTCCAAGATAGGAGTTACACTCATAGACACACCTTTTCATAGTCCTTTTGGAATTCTCTTAACTCAATTGCAGATAAGGAGTTTTTTCAGTGAGGTGTTCCATCTCCATGTCTTTAGATGAAGAAAGGACATACAGGTCTTCAAGAGATAAACAATTCTTATAACATAAAGTAGGAGTTTCAAAATACTGACCATAGGAGTCAGGCAATCAAAACCCAATGGGAATAATTCTCTTGGGCAGATTTGGAAATATATCCATAATGTCTTCTGTTTTTCAAGATGAAAATAAAATTTTGATGCTGATACCATCCATTTAATGCTATGAGATAAATGTGCAAGCTTCTCTGAAGTGTTAATTTTATTTCTTTTATTTCTCTTCAAGATGACTGAGAAAGAGCTGGGTAGCAAGTGATCCGGGCAATTGGGTAGAATTTGAATACCAAGATGGGTGGTCAAGACCCTGAAAAATTTCAGTGTTACATTTCTATCTGTTTTCCAAAATCTTTTCCCAAAATGTAACTCAATTATTGATTATTGGTTTGTCACTGATTCACTGAAACTAAGCAAGCAGGAGATGAGGCAGGCTCTAGATAGCCAATGAAGGGTGAAATCCAAATTCAGATAATTTCCTAATTACACTTCATGATATGAGGTTTTTCTTTCTTGCTGCTTTGACAAACCCCTCATTCCTGCTTATCTGAAAAAAATTACAAATAATTCAGCAGTGATCTGAGTCTTACGCACTTCGAATGTAGTCAGATAAATTTAATTTTCAATAAAAAGACCCAGTTTTCTGTAAGGATGTTCAGGTTTCAGTAAAAGCATATTGGGATACCCAAGGATATTACTTTTACTGCTTTCTGTGAACTGTTCCCTTTAATCTCTTGTACTATAGTATGAGTAGTTACCTTGGTAGCTATATCAAGAAGATATTCTAACCGCTGTCAATAGCCATCTATATTAAAAAGACTAGAAAATTAAATGAGACACTTTAAGAAAGATTGGGATGGGGTTGTCTTTCATTTAAAATAAAATATGTGAAGATAAAAATTTATGTCCTTTCATTCTCTGATGATGATGGGGGTAGTAATTGTAAAAAGCTTGGTCTTGGCAAGAAAAGACACCTGCTGCTACTTTCTTTACCACAAGAAAGTGTGAGTTGCAAAAAAGTAGAGTACCTGTCAGTCCCTCCCGTCCAACACATACCTGCGTGTGGACCCAGCTTCTTGTGTTTTGCTAGCATGAGTGATGCCACTTCCCCAGAAAACCGGTTATGAAAAGTAATGTCGCTATCTTCTTTTCTAATGTTTAAAATATTGGTGTGAAAAGGGTGTGGGGTTTTTTGTTGTTGTTTTTTTCTTTATAAAGAGCAAGTACATGTCATTTGTCTTTTGAAAACAAACTCTTATCCAGCAAGTAGGTTTTCAAAAAATGTTTAAAATATTCCCATTCTGTACAATACAAATGAGTATTAAAGAAAGATGCTGTGTTTTTGGAAAACCAAAAAACCACAGCAACTGTATTTTAATATGCTTTAATATTCTATTGCCGAGAAAATAAGATTTCAGAGAAGAGATTTTTTTCGCATGAGGGCCATCTCCGTTCTGAGACTGATGTTGAGAACAGAGATGTGTCCTAAAATCCCAGACATCTTCAGGAATTACAGTTAATTGGGAGTTTAATAAATTTAGTAATCAGTAAATTGATGCAAGATAACTTTTCCCTGCCACAGGCTTAGAGATGTTTTCCCCCAGTTGCAGATTGCAATAATTGAAGTTCCCTTAACTAATTGACTCCAACTTTTGTGGACCGAAGTTGGCCTTATGACCAATCTGTTTGTTGGATAGCTTGTTTTTCCTAGGAGAGAGGGTAGCCTGAAACAACACTGAAACACTGTGGTAAGTTTAATGATGAAGGGGCTATGACAGCTCCATACTTTGCAGCTAATACGCCACTTCTGATCTTTGCTGCTGTTTTTGGAACAAGAAAACAACTTTCATGTGGAAATGATAAAGTTATTAGGCAGCACTGCTACTCCTTTCCTGAATACAAAGTCAAGGCAAGCGGATGTACACTCTTTATGCCTACATGTGCTATTGTATCCACAATGATGATAGTTGATAATGTGGCAGTTTCTCTAACCATATTAATCTGTCAACAACATTGTTCTCTTTAAAGGATACTGTTCATTTAGGGTTGGCATCAGGTAGCAATCTCATGCTAAAAATGCCTTCTAGCTTTACTAGACTTTTTTAAAATAAAGGTGAAAACCCTTTCCTGTCTATGTAAACAACAAAGCAAATGGTTCACAGCCTGAATTTTTTCACACGCACACACCCTGGTTCAAAGAGATAAGTGGATACAAATATGGATGTCCTAAAGTCAGTTCTTGTACCCTGTAGTTGAATCATTACTCCAACTAGTGACAAAGGAAAGTGAGTTCTACAATATTATGAATGTACAAACTAAGCCTTACTGTAAAAAAAACCAAAACAGAGACAATTACCTTTCCCCAATGCAATGGCTCTTATAAGAGAGTAGCTACAAAAAGGACTATAGAAAGAGTTCAGAGATCTGGGATTTTTAAAATTAAAATGTGAGTCTTTCTTAATTTTCCTGAGGCAAGCAGAAAAAAACTAATCTTTTGATTAAATCTTCCATATTTGCTTCAGGCTATTGTCTGAAAATAATTTGTTCTCATACATGTAGAAAGCACTTGGGATTGAAGCTGTTTTATAAATCTTTTGCTCTTTTAAAACCAATACAGATGGTGGGTGTTGATAAAATGTTTGTTGTCTCACTAAATTGTTCAGATAATTTAATTTTGTCAAGTAGGATTTGTAGTGGTAGGAATATGTGTAGAGGCAGCATTTCTAGGCTGAAGAAACTAATTTCTTGTGTCTGACTTCATGTGTTCAGGGTGTTATCTAATGGATTTATTTCCAAATTAATCTGGTGGAGAAAGGGCCCTTCATCACTCTTGCTATAGAGCTCACATATTCTTTTATGGATGATAAAGACAGCGAAATCCTGGGCTGGCATATGTACTTTGGGTGAATTCTGGCATTGCTCTAATGAAACACTGCTATCCCAGATAGATGAACTAGCGTTCCCTGCTGCTAAGCAGTGTTTTTGCCTCATGTTCTTGTTTCTTACTGAGGTAGTGTGTGGGATGCCCAAGAAGGCAAAGGAAATGGTAATTGGAGTCTGGAGCTGGGGCAGTAGACGGCAACAGCCATTAAAACCAACTTCCATTCAGAATAAAAAGACAGAGAACTGGAGAGAAGAAATCCAAAGGAAGGACAAAAGCGTAAAAGACAAATCAATAAAGAGCAAGGAAAAAGGAGATTGGAAAGAAAGCACTGAAGATAATTGAAGTTGAACTAAATTGTTTGGGGGGGTGGGAGGGAGGAAGAAGGACTGAAAACCACACTGGTTTTGTCTGTGTTTATATTAACACTTGTATAATAATACATTTTTTTGTGCATCCATAGTGAGACCTACAAATATTGCAGTTTTGTCTGTCAATACACAGCAGCTTCGTTTAGACCCCTGTCTTTCATTGGCAGGATGTTATTCAGCCTCCATTACCACAGAGTCTAGATGCTTCTCATGTCCCCAGATCTCAAATGAAAACATTTGACTTGCAGACTGTGGAAATTATTTATTTTGTGCAATATGGCAAAGAATTTTGTTGGGTTTTTTTTCTTTTTCTTTTAAGTCCAAACTTCTGAGAATTTCCACTTGGGAGAAAATTAATCTCAAGCTCTATGTTGATGTTTTTGTCTTGATTCAGGACCAAAATACATATTGACATTTCTCATGGCTGTACACTGGTGGCTGTTTTTTTTGCATACTGTCCAGCTGCTGCCATCTCTTTACAGGCAGCCCAAAGCCTTAAGGTCAGAAAATAGCAGTTTGATACTGTGGACAGAAAATAGTAGTTTTCACTTTAAGATTTTCTTTATCCAGTTGCATTTTACCCCAACTGCCATCAATCTGCAGCAATCAACTGCGTTTTTCACTGCTGTCACTTTTTATTTGAGAAGAGCAAACTGTTCTTTTTTTAAAGAGAAGTGCAACCTGGCATTCCACATTTATATGACTGACACATTCATATTAATATGCTAATCAATGCATGTTGTCACCTTTGTGCTGAGCTCTTCCCTGCCAGAATGTTCTGTGTCCCACAGGCTTTGTTTTTCGCAAGACACTTCGCTAATGCAATTAATCAGCTAATCCAGGAATCATGTCCCATCACAGAAAACTGAAATAATCTTTTCTGCTGTATATACTCTGCATCTTTTCTCTGTGGTGGAATCATATACTCTTAGATAGATCTAGAATATATTTTATCATTATAAATTATTACCAGCACTAGCTCCAAATCCCATGGAAAGGTGCCACTATATACATATATTTTTTAAAGCTTGTCTATCTTTATCATTGGTTTCACTGAGCAATTGGTCCAGTGGTCCTTCAGTCTCAGGATGTTAAGTCTTGAAAAACACACAGATCCAAAAGCTCTAATTCTAGGGTCTATGTAGAGTATTTCCTGGTTTGCACACAGTCTGTGAAACTGGATTTAGAGATAAAAATCTTCAACTTTTAAGAGAAAGGAAGCTCAGTGAAGTAAATTACTCTCCTGAATTCCTGCTGCAATGAAAATATTTTTCAACAGACACTGAGAGTTTCACATAAAGAGTGATGCCCCTGCTATTTTTCCCATCCAATAAAAAAGGCCCCAGTAGTTCCAGGTAAGTACAAGGTGACTCTGTGTTGATTCTCTAAAGATGGACTTCTGAGTGAAGAGCTGGGCACCAGCTGTTTTCCAATACAAAGATGGATAAAGCTGAACCCTCTACATGACTACGATCAGCTGCAGCTTTCTATGTCAGAAACAGAAAGAATTGGAGGAGTGTAATTTGGTCCTTCCCCTGGTGTGACACCCAACTTTTTGTTATTTGGTATCTAGGGTCCCATGTTTAATAGCCATACTGAGACCTAGCAAAAGTTTTTTTATTTATACTTTTGGTATACATATCATCTGACTGCGAGATCCAAAAGTAAGCAATATCCTTTGTCAAAAAGTATTTCATCTCGTCTCTTAAATTTGTGCTCTGATGATTTCTTTGGACTTCCTTTGGTATTTTTATTTCTAAAACTCAAGAAATAACCATTCTCTATTCATTTTCTCCCAATCAGTTAAGATGTATTAGATGTGTTTCTTTTGGAAGCAGAGGATTTCTAGTATTTTTAAACCCTCTCACGTGTGAACTACACCATACCTCTCATTTCTGTTAAATATTGTTGCCTTTCTCTGCAAATCTTCTAGTTACCTGTATCTTTTTTTTTCTGAATGGTTGTAGTTACATTATAGATTCATACTGCAGTATAATTGTGTTTTGTTTTTTATAACCTTTCTAACCATTCATAAAGTCCTATTTGAATTTTGGCTGCTATTGAGCCAATGCTTTCTGAGAATATCTACATTGATCCTGCCATTTTGTCTCTGAGTGAACACAGCCAGCTAACATCTAACACAGTGGACCCATAGACACAGGGGTATGTAGTGAAAGCTCTTTATTCCATGAATTGACACTGACTCATTTGGTAGTAAAGGATCTTTATATGCATGCAGTGTTGTTATTACAGGATTTTAAGTTTCTTTAAAAATCTACTACCCTTAGTTGCAGAAGGGAATCTGAAAAATTACATGCATACTCTGAGAAACCAGGAGGCAAATGAGAAGGCCCTGTAGATTTTTAGGTTTCCTTTCCCAAGCTGAGGATTTTCAGTGGACAGATTTGCCTTCGAAGATCAGAATCTTCATTTTTGGATCCTTGAGATGGTTGTTCTTGTGTTAGAGAACTGGAAGGGATGGGTGGCCAGAGAGAGAGGATAGGACAGGCTGGCTGTAGAAATCTTTGAAGCTGCCACCCCTTGGCAGCTTGGCGTAGCTGCCCCTTGGGGGAAGGCATAGATTAGAATAAATGAGACGCAAGAATGGCTCTGGTGGAAGAAAGCACAGTCTTCTGTCATTTAATTTCTTTTAGAATTATCTTTGGGTCATCTAATGAAATATGAAGGGGCAGGTTTTTCTTGTATGAGTCGATCATTTATATCTGAGGCAGTACTATGACTTTACCTGTTTATATTTTCCTGGAGCATTGAGAGAAAATATAAGCATTCCTATAGGTCTTTTAAAAAAATATAAATTGGAACAGCAATAGGTTGTAAAAACCTCTAGAAAAATACTATTTCCTGTTACATGCTACCAGTTTTTTACATCACATAAAAATGAATTGATTTCTTCTAAATCCTGTATGATTTTTCTGGTTGGGATGGTATTCTGATTTTTTAAAGGAAATTCTTTGTAAGCTTTAGTTTTTATCAGTGCCTTTCAGAATTACAGAAACCACAAAATGCAGAGGAGAACTATTGAATAATATTGGTAGGTTAAAGTTGCCAGAGGTAAATGATCATCGTGTATAAAATGCATAGATTCTCTCCATAAGGAACATGCAGCATGGTAGATGAAAAGCAAGCAATAGCTTTAAGTAATAAATCTCTAAACAGGTACAACTGTGGATTAGAAATGGATAAGCGTACCCTTTATATGGCAAGATTAGCATAAAAAAAGAGACAGAACATATACTTAATCTCTCATTAGGCATAATCAAGCTTGATTAATTTGATCTTCTAATCTGCCTTGTATCCGAAAAACAAAGTCTGTGCCAGAAACACCTTGATTGCATAACCAAACGTCATTCTCTTGGGATAAAACATCTAAGAATTACACTGACATAAAAGAAAACTGAAGACAGCCTGAATGACAAGGGGGAAAACTAGCTTTTGCTTCACAAAGTCAGGAGGCTGTTTACATTTATGTCTGTCATACTTAATTCTTAAAGGTCAATACAGTTTCTTTTTTAGAAAACAATAAATTAAATGGTATAACAATAAGACATCAAACACTGTAACAAAATATATACTGTCGTAGAAGAAGAATGCTGACATTTTGCAAGAAGTGTTGGGGAAGCTAACAGAAAACACTGAAGAAGGGAAATCATGTACTTGCAAAGATTAGTAAGAATTAGTGGTAATTTTTTAGTTAAACACATACAGTATAATTCAGGAGAACGAAAGAATTTACAGTTCAATAATGGCATTGATTTAAGGCATTTGGGTCTGAGTTTTGATTTAGAGTGGCTGATGTAGAACTTTGAGCCCTTTATCAGTCCAGCTAGTCCAGTGGAAGCTAGCAAAACTGTGTAAGGAACTGCTCAGGAGCTGATGTTCGCATCTGAACCTGGAGTAAAGCAAAATTATTAGCAGTTACTTGGTGACAATCATTCGATAATCTCAAAAACATCTACACTAAGGTACAGAATTGTAATTCTAGGAATATAATGCAGCATTTTTGGTGATTAAATGTTTTCGTTAGTCTGTTTTTATGCCTTGGGGAAATACACCCGAGTCCTTCCTTTCAGAGCATTTGATATGGAACTCTATGAATAAATTGTACGGTCTGAGAGGGTTCATCATTATTCTTATAATGACTTGTGTGTGCTGCCTCCTTGCTGAGGGAGACACCTTCAGGTCCTTGCAGAAACCTGAAAGATTGGTGCTAATTAGAGAGAAGGAGGAGAGCTGAGAAAATGGAAAGGCTCTTGGCTTGAGGAAGCAGCAGCTAGTGGATATATAGAAGCACATATAGAGCTTGCTGTGTAGCTACTGTCTATTAAAGCAAGCCTCTGTAAAAGTAGTAGAATTAATTTCAAAGGAGGACTGCCCCCTCCCCCAACCAACCAAGCTCTTATTAATATTAGTCAAACTAAGCTTTTATTAAACGTTACTCAAGTTGGTTATTCCCTTTTAAAAAAACTGGCAACATCTTTTTCCCCAAATAATAGAGTATGAAGTTATTTAGCTGTCTGAGAGCAGAGAGAAACAAAGAGCAGAAACAGCTCATTTTGCTGTTAATAAGGTCTAGCATGGCGTCTAATTGGCTGTGCTCAGAAATGTACAGGCCAGCTAGGACAGCAACTGTGTTCAGAATGAAGAATAGCCACATTTCACAAAGCCATCCATTGCCTGTCCTTTGATGCAGTTTGAATGCAAAGACCCTAGTTTATAGGGAGATCTTTTCAAGTAGGCTAAGACGGACTATCTTATAAATGGCTCACTTCTGCAGCTGAAGTAGAAAAATAAACTCGCAAACAATAATTCACAGTAATGATCCAAATGATTTTCCAGCAGAGATTTATGTTAGAAGTATGTGCAAGTCAAAGCATGAGACAAGGTTAAAGAAATTCTCTCTGGGTTGTGTTCTTTAGGCATTTACGTAACAATCACTTCCTTTGAATGGTTGTTTTGTGAATTAAATAACTAGTGTTTATAAAGCTTTTTGGAAAATGTAAGTAGAAACACTGTGCAAATGCTCACAATTATTACACATGAATCACTGTATTAAGAACAACAATCACCTGTCATCTCAGTTATGGACTAAATCCAGCTCACAATGTTTTTCATAGGATGTATTTACTTTAGGCTAATGAGTGGGCCAAAGTAGCTGACTTTTCCATGTCATTTAGGGAGAAAAACGTTTTCTTTCCCAACATCATCATTATATACAGAGACTCTAATGGGGTCTGTATGCCGTTTTTATTTATGTATAATAGCTGGTCTTGTAAGTAATATTTGTTCAAATGATGCAAAAAATACTGTTGGCTTGGAAATAAGACTGAAAACCCAGTCTTTCTAGTACAGATAAATACCTTAGGGGCAACAACATCTCCTCCCTGAACTCAAAGGTAAGTTTTTCAGCTAGTTCACATTGTTGTTTCAGAGTACTGAAATATAGCTTTGACTGCCATCTCTTCTTGGCAGAGACTGTGAATAGAAATCCCTGCAACTGGGGAATTTTGGTTACAACTGCTTACCTTTCTACATTTTCAGTTCTGTTTCAAAGATAGCACATGGACGCTGTATAATTCCATTTCTCAGCTGTTCCTGTTGTGAGAAATATCCACTACCTTGGAAACTTACTCTAACAGAGCTTTGTTTGTCTCTTCCACCAGTTGTTGTAATAGTACAGAACAGGCTGTAACACAGAACTATCTTAAGTGTCATGGCTTAAGAAACCTTCAAGATGCGCCGGAATGCAAACACTAATACTCCAAAACTTTTCTCAGTGCAGGAGGTGAGTGACAGAAAATGGACAAGGATGGAGAAATATTTGAGGAAACTGACTTTATCAACGAGGAAAAGACTAAGTTCTTAAATCATTTGTTTTATTCACACTGCCGGGAGCAGGTGTTGATAGTATAAGCCCACTTGGGCATTACTTGTATATGTATTTTTCTGTATCACTCCACACCCACAGTGTTTGAGAATCTTAAATAAGCATTGTAATTACAGTGTTGGATTACAGAAGATAATGTTTTAAAGAAGATTTTTTAGTGTTTTGCTTTCTGATGGATGTCACCAGGAAGTGCAAAACTGCTGTGTTGACATCTCCTGTATTTGTTCTACTAAAAGCTAGAAGAGTGCTTCTCTGACTTTACCACTCTGCTATGTACAGCAACTTTGTATTGATGTTTGCTATATATCACTGTGCTATGTAATTTGTTTCTCTTTTCTTAGCAGACGTTCATTCTCCTTTATAAACGTGCCAGCAATCAGATGTCTCTTAGCTCCAGCACTTCTTAGCATTCATAAACAGGAAAATTAAGTAGCATTAATTAAGCCCTGTGGCAAAGCTGTGCAAAATGTTTGTGATTTAGGCTTGTGTTTCAAGAGCACTAGCTGTCTTTTCCTTTCATGATGTTGGCATAGAAAAGCATTAAGAATACTCCCCTGCATGTTTCACTAAAGTACAACAATCTCAATGAGCACCTAGAGTTTTGTTGTTAAACTTGCAGGACTGAACAGGAGATAGAGATGTGGGGCGCAAGGAGCTGTGGGGAGAAGGAAGAGTCTCTGTATGCACATGGTAGCAACTCTCATACTTGTCCGAAGTTACGTATCTGACTTGGTGTCTCTGGCATGCTTTGCCATATAGACAGTGGCTACCTGTGAGTCAGAGGTTGAATTCATACTCAACTTTCCCTGGTAAATCCAAGCCTGAGCCTAAATATCTTTTTAGCTCCGTTTTCTAAATATGTCTTGATACTACCTTTGAAGCCATTCTTTGTCTTATTTTCACTCAGCTCAACCAGCAACATAGGATTATTTTTTTTGATAGTTCGAAAGAGTTGACTTCCTCTTGCTCACCTTCCCTGTGCTATTGCTGCCTGGAACAGCCTGCTGTTAGAGTGCAGCTGGGAGACTAGACAGAAAGATCTGTGTTTTCCAGGTTGATGTAAGCTGGTGGAAATGCTGTTGGAAAAGTTATTTGAACAGATTCTTGTACAATTAATTTTTCTCTCCTCAGTCCTCTTTCCACTTCTCCATATGCTGCAAGAAAGGCATAAAATACCGATGATGAGATCTGTGCAGTATCTGAACCAATTTCTATCTCTATTTCTTTTCAAAGTCTAGTTTTTTTTACTTCAGTTTGTTTCTGAACAAAGACCATGAAAGAAAACTAAACCACCTTAATTTCTGGACCATAAAAAGCTTGACACTAAATTTGTAGGGCCTTAAGGTATTCTTAATTTAATCCACAGAAAATGGCAGGAAATTAAAATAAAACCACTTTTTTAGGTGTAAAATTTTTAAATGTATAGTTAATTGAAAATAATTTTACTTGATAAGAAATCATGATTTTTAAAAGACTTCTATTGGAACAAAGAATCTTTAAAAATTTCTGAAAAAAATTGCTTTGCTGGTTTCACACCTATTCATTTATATGTCCAGTCAGGACAATAGCACCTCAGACTTTTAGCAGTCATTGTTTGCTTTGGTGGTGGTTTTGCCCCCTTTGATGTTCAAGATACAAGATTTCAGAAGCTACATTTGTATTTAAAGAAAAGGTTTTGTGTCTTGCATTTGAAGCCACACATTACAGGCCAAATACAGAACAACACGGGATCAAATGGGAGCTGCATTTCTGCCATCCGTTTCCACAGATACATAATTAGGGAGAAATAGAGGGCACTGAAAAAGAGCAATGAGTCAAAGTACAGAGCACAAAAAATAAGATTTAGTATTCGGTAACAAATGCAAATGAAGTCATGCTAAAGTGCCAACTATAGCAACTGTACACAGTTGTATAAATTACTGATAAAATTTCCTGGTTTGAAGATAGAAGAGGAGTTGAAGAATGCTTTTATGAAGTACGAAGTTCTTCCTTCAAGGTGATGAAATGATGGTAGCTGTTCATCCTGGTTTTGCCATGCTATGGTTACAAGTTATGAAATTCATTGTTAGAATTGGCCTTTAATTCAACAGCAAAGATGGCCAGTTGTGTTTAGTTTGTGGGGATCTGTGCAAACACAACTACTTGAAGAAATTTGGTGTGTAAAATTTGTTTAGAGAAACACAGTTTACAATGAATACTGAAGGCGGGATGTGGAAACAACAATAAAAAAGTGAAATGAAAAAATGAAAGTGGAAGCAACAATAAAATACCTTTTTATAGTTTAAGGAACAAGCCAAACTTAAATTACCATCCCTGTCATTGTTGGCCAATGGAAACAAACAACACGGCATGCTGCTGTTACGGCATGCTTCGCACAGCTTTCATTCCTTGAGTTGAGTTCCTTGAGTTGATTGACTGAAAAGTTATCTGTAAATAAGGACCTGAAAAAGAAACATGGGAAGTTGAAGCAGAGTCCGAAGACAGCTGTCAGTGCTGCTAAGGAGTTAATAAAGCAGAGCCTGGAGGTAATACAGAGGTGCTACCTTATGTGTCCTGCTTAACCCTTGGCATCAATCCGCACTCTACGCTACAGCCTTGTGAACAACTGTAAGGACAGATGGAAGATGGCTGTGAGGGATAAGAGAAAAGAAAAATAGCTGCAATCGTTTGTCTTCTGATTCCTGAGTGCCTTACTATGCCCTTGAGAGTACAGTGTTATTATAAGACCTAATTTCTTTTTTGTTCAGTACCATTTTTCATGTAGTTCCTTTGGGATGAAGTATAGCAGAAGAATAACTGTCTGCTAATTTGCATTCAGCTCCTATTCTGGCAAAGATCAGGTTGGGTTTTGCTGCTTGTTTCAGCTGAGGTCGTGTTAGGTCCTTAGCTCTGCTTTGAGGGGCAAGGAGTAATGAATGACTCCAACAGAAAAGTGTGAGCAACTTAGAAGCTGCCAGGAAAGTAAATGGGCATCTACTGAGCAACTTGATGTTTGAGAAGAGGGACAAGAAGATAATGATACACATGAAGCAAGTACAGGAGAGTACAGTGGCACAAAATTCGTTGATTAGGTGGAGCTAGGACCCCAGGGCCCTACTGAAAACTTTGCCATTTAATTTCCCACTGACCTTGGGCAGTTATTTCTCTTCAATACTTTTCTTTGAAAAATTCTTTGCAGTCTACACTGAGTATCAAAGCTAGACTACCAAGAAAAGTACATTAGCACTATTCCTGGTGTATTCTGTTAAGGGAGTTACATGGGCACCATCTCTTCATGTGTCTTGATTTCTTTTCAAAGGAGAGCATGGAGGCTGCATTGTAATAGTTCCTAGAACAGGAACGTGATGTGCACTACACTGCCATGCCTGCTGCAACTGAAGGTCTCATGCTCTGCATGAACTATGTGCTCATGTGCACTAGCTGGTTTTGGCTGATGGCTACATAGTAGTTGTATTTTTATTTCTTTTTGAATGGAAGAACTAAATGAAATACAAACATAATTCATTAAGTGAATCCTTTCCTACACTAGGGATTTTTCTGCAAATATTGCATCAAAAGTGTGTCCCCTTTTGTGCTGAGATCTTCCTGTTCGGTTTATTTTATAATATCTTGTTATTCTATTTATGATGATGCTTAGCTAGGGTTTTTATTCTGAAAAAATATTGACTGGAGATATCCCCTGAATAGGAACATTTTTTCTTTCCATTCAGAGGGTATCTGAATTCAATTTACCCCTTCTCTCTTTTTAATGCTGTAGAAGTTTAGTGTCATTGGTCTCTTGAATTTATGTCTGCATCTGTGGCTGAATTTTATTTACTGATTTTTGAAGGGTCAAAGGCAATAGACTGTGAGCTTTTTAAACTGAGTGTGTGCTTACTGTCTGGCAAGTTCTACAATGCCTTGTAATTATATTACTTTGATATTGAATTGACTAGATTTAGAATTAGTTTCAGTACCAAAATGTACTGCAATTCTAGTGCTCTTTATACCAGTTATAACATTATTAGTTCATTGACTTCTACATTTGAAAAGACTATGAGACCCCTACTGTAACTCACCCAAAATTACGGCCAGTGGGATTTTGAAGACTTCCTGTGCATTTCCATGACACTATTGCAAGGGTCAGCAAAAGTAGCTATATGATACAAATGTGATTTGCATCAGATGCAAATGTGATCTTTGGTTAAAAATAGATATAGGTCTAGAGAATTGTTAATAACAGCAGGGAGTGTGTAAATGGAACTCTAAGAGCTGTAAATGGCAGGTGTGTGGAATTATGTACCTGTAAGAATTATACGATTCCCACAGAACATCAGAGAAATACCTTTTTCTACTTGGATTTACAACCCAGAATGTTATCCTGAGGGTTAATGTATTATAAATAATGTTTCTAACTATTCTGTAACAGAATTTATGCTTTTCAGTCATGTTTCTGTTACTGCCAATTGTGTAATAGCCAGCTGACTATGAGTCCTTATCTACAAAATGTACAATCATTATGAAATCCTGTATCTTCTGGGTGCTATAGTGAATCAAATCTGTCTCCGACTTCCTAAAGGTATGGACCACGAGGCTGCTCTGGACTTGGCACTCTTCTGTTGCAATTGGGACAGTGTCCGCTAAAGAACTGAAGAAGCAGCAAAACTGGAAGAGGGTGGGCCCAGAGATGAGAGCATTTGTTTGAATAATCTGTGTTCGGATACTTACACCAGTGCTCATCTCTGTATTTTATTCAATGACTGATTAAATATATATCACAGAAACAAGTGTTGCCTGGGATGGAAGAGGCTGCAAATGCAATGGCCTAGTGACTTAAAGTGTGTTGGAGGTCATGAAAGAGAATGGTTTGCCTTAGACATGAAGACTATTTATTTTGGTAGTTGGGCAATACAAATTATGAAGTGTTTATTCCCTAGGACAAAATTGACATAATTGACTGAGTCTGAAGCAAAACATCTAAGATTTGATGAAACATGTTGTTGCATACATATTTCTGCACAAAACTAAAGACAGCAGTGTCATGGAAAGTTATGGTGATGGGGGTCCAAAGCAAGCTATGCGAAGCCATAAAAGATGTATCTTGTTTCTTCTGGTGTTGCACCTTATGTGTGTTCTCATGATATCATGTGTATGATAGCTAGCTTAAAGACAAAAGGGATTTTAAACAACGGCTTTGGGGATCCCATTCATAAAATGATGGTGTTCACCTTGTCTCTGCTATACTGTCTACATGTGAGAGAATTAGTTTGTTCTTAGAACTGACTTTCTCTTAAATCAAGGAAGTTAGCTTCTGACTTGTTTTGTTCTGTACAAACCCAACTGCAGAAAATAATTGTTTGTACGGGACCATCGAGAGGGAAAAATCTTTAAAAATAACCCCCAAAATTCCCAATCCCCCCACCCAAACCCTTTCCCAGGAATTTTAATTAAATAGTTGCATCATTCTAGGAGTCAAATAAAAAATAGCAAGCCATACTTTCTGGGAATAACTCCTTTGTCAGGAGGCTTTTTAAAAAAAAAAAAAAACAAAAAACTAGATTATATATGTTTTGCAGCCCTGAAAAGCCTTAACGTAGTTTTACATCTATTCTTCAAATCAAAAGGACTGTAAACTAAGAAAAGCTAACTCAAACTCAAAGGACCCTAAACCGTTTTGAGTTAGCTTTAACTCTTTGGGCTGTAACTCCAATTTGAAAATCATCCCTTCAGCCCTCAGGCCCTATGTTTTGCTGAACTCTCTTCCCAGGAGCCAATAGTGTGTGATGTTGTTTGGTTCCCTGCAAAAGGCTCATCACTACCTGTCCTATAAGTTCTCTCTACTTAGACACAGTTACCTTGGTTTGGACTTAGACTGAACATGAAAAAAACGCACCACATTCACTAAAGACACAGTGTTTACCAGAGCTATGGTACCTATGATATGCCTGTTACATATTATACAGTCACAGAGGTTTAAACTGCAGCAATATTCAGTGGGAAAATATTCAGTGTTTGTCTCTTGTTAGAGCTGGGTTTCTTCTTTGGCAGGGGAAATATAACCCCAAGCCCAAACCGTAACGAATCTGAATCTTCATAGGGTCTTTAATCACGTCAAGAACTCTGTACCTCATTCTCAGAGCACCGAGATTTTCACTGACCACCATACCCAGCGACAGATGGGGAGTTTGGATTGCTCAGATTCTTGTAGTTTGGAATCATTAGATCCTTATTCCTCATGGGATATTTGCTGCCTTGTACCATCTCACAAGAAACATATATGCGGCTGAGATACTTACAAGAACAGGGGAGGGATGGAGTGATTGCAACAGCCACAAACTGACAGGCCCACTTCTGTCGCCCAGTCTGAGGTTTTGATGATGTCTTATTCTGGAGGATCCACAGCTCAGTTGTCCTGAGTGAGTCTGGACTCTCACTTCTGTCTAGGTGCATTCAGAGCTGATTTGGCAAGAAAACCCACAGTTTTCATGTCTGATATCAGATATGTCTCCACGGCAGATCTTTTATTTTGGGAAAACAAAACATTTTTGTTTCTTTCACCACAGTAAGTTGTACTTGGTGAAAAAGCCAGTTGCTCTGACAGCCTTTAGAAGACTAGGAGCAATTTCTGACATTTCATGCTTTTCTTACTATTGAGACTTGACTTTAGATATCAAACCAAAGAAATAAAAAATTATTCTTTGGAGAAATGACTTCGTGTCAGAAGGGGAAGAAAAAAAAATGAGCGCCATTACTCAGTAATCCTGTTTTTCTTCTTCTGGCTTGGTCACCATCAGCATTAGGGATTTTTTTTTCTTTTAAATAAGCAAAGAGAATCCTAGCAAGTGTCAAGGCTGAAACATCTCAAATACAGAATAATTCCTCTGAAGGTGTCACTTGCTGAAGAGTTCAAAACATATTTCCATGGTTGTACCTGAAGTAAACTAACACCACCACCACCAGCAGAGTGAGAAAAAGGTTTTTTACAAAAAAACTGTTGGCCTCACCTGGAGTTCAAGTAAGTTACCATTTCAATTCAAGCAGGTTTATCAGTCCGTGAAACTAATACTAACTACATATTTAGGCCTTTAAGACTTCAAGAAAAAAAACTGTCTTAGGATCTAAAACTGACCTGATATAAGGGGAAAAAGTGACAGAGAGTGGCCGACAGATGGCCTGGAGAGACTGTGAAAGAATGAAATTTTGATGTTTGTAGTTTCTTTTAATATTCCCCCACACTTTCTATCTTTAGCACTCTGCAGTTGTGTGTGTTGTTGTTCTGAGATTTAACAAAAATTTTTTTAAATAAATAGAGTAATGATAATATGGCATTAATTTGTGGAAATAAACAACAATTTAAAATCGGAGAAAGAGAAGGATAAATGCATTAAGATGAATTCAGATGCTGACACCTATTAGTGTCTGAAGCAAATTAAATTAAGCAAAAGATGCTTTGATGTTTTAGCTGGGAGGAAGTAGCACTAATGGTCTTTCCTTGAGTAATTATGGCAATTGAAAATTCCTGCTGTGATCGGTATTTATTAGATGTTAATGTTTTGGTAATACTCTATATTGCTGTTAAAATCTAACTAATTGGTGGTACTTTTATAAATACAGCCAAAAGCATGTTCAAAGGTAGTATTAACTGGTATTTCCTAATGAGCCATTTACAACATTTTTTGTATTCTAAGTGTGCTTCAGCCTTTTGATGCTTGTAGTGCTCTGAAAAAAAACCCAAATTCTGATCGCTCCTTTCTTTTTTTTTTTTTTTTTTTTATAACGAGGAGGCCAGAAGGAAGAGTTACGATTAACTTCTCTGTCCTCCTCCTGAGTACCTCAAGCCAGTGAGTTGTACCCAGGAATTCCTTCAGGAAAGGAGATGAGCTCCCTCCAAAGCTGACAGGACCACCTCTTTTGGAAAAATGTTCAGTTTCAGTTCAACAACCTCAACTTCCGCTACATGCTCTGGTAACCTACTACAAATATTTATTCCCATGACCACTTCTATTGGTGTTACCTAGGTGTACTCTTTAAAAAAAAATCTGTTCCTGTCTTCCAGTCAGGATTGCAATTATGTGAAATTGTAGTATCGTCTACCACCAGTCAGCTATGGGATTGTTAAATCCACAGCACCTCTCTTGGTCCCTCCCTCTGTCCTTGCTTTTGGTCCCTGCGTGATCAAACTCTTTTATTACCATGCTCCAAGCATATGCGCAGTTTTTCAGATATTTTGGTGACTTCTAGTCCTTTTAAAGCAGTTTAAACTGAAATCCTGGCTTCTTCTCTGATTTGTAACCTCATTTCCATCTCACCAATTGTCTCTTCTACTTCCTTGTATGGCTCATTTCCTCTGCATTTGCATTAAGTTGTTCCCTAGATGAGAAATGAGAGCTTTCTTCTCAGATCATGTATTATCAGTCTTGGCAACTTGATGCAGCCAGGGATAACACCTAAACAGTTCCTGGTACAATCGCTGGATACATTTGCTGTCAAATTCTATCAAATGTCTAAGGAGCATGTGGGACCTGTGATGCTAAGGAGCTGTAGCAAGCCACAAATGCTGCCAGATTTGAAGGCTTTGTTCTCATCATGAGGTGCTAGAGATCTTCAGTGAATGGCTTAGGCAAAATGACATATTTTCCCACGCCATCTTCCGTGAAACCTCCTAAACTTTCCCCCTCAACCCTTGCAACTCCCAAAAGAGCCAAAGTTGGGAGTAATCACTATATACGATAAAAGTAACCTAATCTCACAGTAACCTAGTGAGACATGATCCTATAAACTCATGTACACAAACATAACCTTTTTTATTCGTTTTTCATTGAAGCTAGCAGATGCACATATAGTTGAATGTTTGTGGCATTAGGCCTAAAGTTTATGTATTATTTAGAATATTGGATATTTATGGAGAGGAGTCAGTCTTTGAATGGGACTGGGTGTAGGAAACGGAAGTGTTATGGCAGAAATAGTGCCATGCATCTGCAGTTTTCTCTTTGGGACTCTGCCCTAGTTAACAGGAGAATTTGGTGGAATTTCTGAGTAGGGATGAAATGGTCCACATATCAAAAATGTGTGCTGGGGTTGGAGTGGGAGGGGAGGACACGTTTACAATTCATTAACTAATGTATTGAAGTAATTATTTAGTGGCTTAGTCCTCTAGAGATTGCAATGATTTGTTTTTCTCCTGCAGAACCATCTGGTTGTCATACATCCCTATTTATTAATTTTACCCCTGGCTCTTGCAGCATGAATACAGTGACTTGAGAATTTCTTAGACTGACTGTCACTTATTTATCTCTGCATTTATTACTCCTTTAAAATAAGTATCTTCTTAAAGTGTCTTTTTGAGACTAATCTTCACGGAAAAAAAGGAATTATGTGAGATACTGCTGGGAGAAATCTGGAAATTTGTGACTTCTTTCCTTTTTTTTTTTTAATGAAATTGTCAGGTATTTTAAATCAAAGCATCTCCACTCCTTTGAATACTATATATCTAATTTACATCTGGTCTGTTTCTATAAATTGTGCCTGGCCTAGAATTTTAAGATATCTTTCTGGAGGCATAACTTCTACATTTCTTACTCTCGTTCCATCTTCCCTGCCTATTTTCTATTTATGTTTACTAACTGAATGTAAATAAAAAGTAGAATATTCATTCATTAAACAACCTTTTCATTGCTACATCTGGGTCTGATATTTCTTTAGAAGACACTGACTGGTAATATCTATTCTATTAGATTCCTTACAGTTTAAGAAAAAGTTCCTATTCTTATTCTTCTGAAAGATGAAGAAGATAGGATTTCTGAAGCATATATAGAAACTACGTGGTTATTGAACATTATCTGTCTTTTATATTGTCTTTTATATTTATATTCTATGATTAGGGTACCTATATAGCATACTATCTACATGACACAGTCATTGCTATTTTTGGAATATTTGTATGAGGGATGGTTGTTTATTGACTTATCCAAAGTCACAGACTAAATCTACAGCTTTAGACAGCAGTTCCTAGCTTGGACTCCTAAACATTAAATCTTCCTGAAGCCTCTTTTCACCCCAGACCTATATCCCCTAAATGTCTCTTCAGACTTTTCTCGTCTTTTAGAGTTGTAGCCACTGAAAAAACAGATACTTAGAGTTACAAAAGTTGCAGTATCAGAAATTCTGCTTAGATTAATGATCCAAGGACTTTCTTTAAGATAAAGTGGAAAAAAACTTGCATATTACTTTAAATAATAAGAATATCAATGTCCCATGAGAAGGATTCTTTATGACCTGCTCTGTTGGTAGATCTCCTATGGCTGGGCTACTGCTCCACTTAAGGTGCTTGCCATGTTAAGATAAAACCATTGTCCATTAACTCAGTTATATTTTGCAATTGTGCTTTGAAGTTCATGTCCGTTTCAAGGGGAAAGGAATATTTTCAGCACCGAAGCAGATGCACGGGTTTGGAAAGAACTACTAGTGCTTTATAACCATTTCATACCACAAATCAGATTGTATATAGCCTAAATACAGATTAAAAAAAAATCCTGTATAAATTTAATGTATAAAATTAATGTATAGACCACTTTATCCACATCCGTGTTAATCTCTGACTACAAACTGAATATATCACAGTGGGATTAGCAGCTATTTCACAAACATACCACTTTTTCTGCAGTGTAATCACTGAAGCAACACCAAACTCAGTCATGCCTTCTTTCCCATCACCACTGAATAGATAGAGAAAATGTAATCACATGTGACAGATGGAAAGCTAACTGGACACATTCACTTCATTTTGAGAGATTAAGTACTGGGATCTGTTCTTACATTACTACTGCAACGTAAGAAAAGTCTTTCTTGACATTGGGAAGATGCGGCCTGAACTCTACACCATGTTTGTTCACACATTCAAAGAGAATAAGGCCATTTTACATAAAAAATTATATGCCCTGTTGCTATGAATTAATTTGGGCAGCAGGAATTTCTGTTTTGCTCCATGATCTTAAAATCCCTGCACTTCTGCCTCGCAATGGCCAAACAGGTTAGGGTTAGAGTTACGGGATAGGGTGAGAGGGTTAGGAGGTTAGTGCAAGGGGATAAGGTTTAGGGGTTTCAAGGAAGGGGCTTACTTTAGGGACTAGTGAAAAGAATTAGAGTAAGGCACTAGGGCAGGGGGTAGGGTTTAGAGTTAGAGGTAAGGTTTGAAGCCTAACTGAAATGGTTTGTAATAACTGTCCCCAACCTTATTGCTATAATGACCTGAATCCCCACAATTTTTTTCTCAGACACTGAATCCTCAGCTTGATGCTCTGAAGGGGCCTGAGGAATGCTGATGTAAAAACAGCTCTATCGGTAACCTGGTTACTTGTACTGACTTTATTTGTCATAAATTTTCATAGTGGAAAAGTCTTTCTTTTACATGTTCTTTAAAAGCAAAGAGGAAGGTGATGCTGGATGGTTAGGCCTACATCATGGTCATCACTGTGCAGGTTGAATTAAAGGCGCATCTTTCTCAATTGTATATTTTGACTTGCATTTTTAATATTACTTCTGTGCTTCACTTCCAAGGTGACATTCTTAGAGTCATAGAAATGTCAGATGGAGGGTCATCTGAAGGCCATCCAGTCCAGCCTCTGGTAAAAACAACCGGAACAAAATAACAAAGACAGTTTGTTGTTCATATACTTGGCTATCAAAATACTTTACAGTGTAGAAACAACCATCCAGGCAATTATTACAGTCCACTGATAGGGGCAGAGCGTAATATTGAAACAAGTGAATGGCAGCGTTTTCACAAACTTCCCTGTAGATAACCCTCCTCTGTGGGAAAATCCACTCTGAGGGTAGCAAGAGATTTCAGATGATGATGTACAAATGAAGAAACCAGATTTTGGAAGTGAGAGAAATCTCTTATATGGTATCAAACCTGACATGGCAAAAAGATGGTTTATGAGATGTCATTGGGTTCCCCTCCACTAAATAGTCTGGCTGAATCAAACTGCCAAGATGAGAACTCGGATGGATGAACATCAGATAGCTTGTGTGTGAGTGGAAGAATCAGATGATTGATCCTAAGATAGGAAGGGAAAGCCTAGATATTTAATTATATATGACAGAGATGAGAAAGGAAAAACAGAAGCTGATAACTTTATTACAACTACAACTGAATTTTAAAGTAGTGTAATGAAATGGGTTCAAAACCATATGAGACACCTGCTGTGGTTCAAATCTGTTCTGTATCAGTTTGCTTGTTAGGAGATAAATGTTAAATTGAAATTTATTTGCAATTGATACTTAAGACTGTTTGCCATTAATACATAGTAATTCATCTAAATCTGCTTTAAGGTGGATTTTAGTTAAGTTGGTCTAACCTTTAGGCTCAGGCAAAACACCTTTCAAAGTCTAGACAGGGATGGCAGGAATGATGCATTACCTTCTGAAAGACTTTTCAGTGATATTGACTTTCACTGTGTTTGAACATGTGAAAAACATTAATGGCTATGTCTGATAATGCCTCTGTAAACTTGAAAATAAGCATTCTTTTTATAAATAGGATCATATCTTGCCAATCAAAATTTGATTGTTTCTTGATAGAGGTATAAAAGGGAGAGAGAAGATAGTGACACAAAAATATAAACTGCTTGGAATTTGATTGGCTTTCCTATAAAATCTTAGCTGAGAGTGAGTATGAATTAGCTTGAATAGGGTTATAGTAATATACCTTAAGGTAGCCAGAACAATGAACATAATAGGCAATGAATAACAGCAGCCTGTCTGGAAATCGGTTTTCGGAAGAGTTTTATTAAATGTCTCCTTGTTTAAGCACTCAGAGAGGGTATTGATAATAATTTAATGAAATCTGAGGGTAGTACTGAAATGAGAGAGAGAAGCTTGTGCTAGTTGAAGCAGATAATAAAATGATAATTTTAAGAAAGCACAAAGTTACAATATGAGAAAATAACGAGGTGAACATCGGCAAAAATTACATAGCTGGGGAGGATCTCAAAGATGCCTTATAAAAACTCACATATGCTAGTGGGAAGAGACTCACATGAAAAGCAGTTATAATGAAGGAGATATAGGGTGACAGAAATATGGTAGATAACAACGTGCTTATGAAGTGGTCTCAAAGAGAACCCATTCAAAGTTGACTTACCATGCATCTAAGGTAGGAAACCCTTCTTTATATGGCACTGATGTGATAGCTCAGATCAATTTATTATCAGAGAAATAGGGAAGCTTAGGAATTTCAAAGACTCTGGGATTGGAGATGGATAGATGAATTTAAAATTTATATGCATCACTCTCATGGAGTCAAATTCTCCTTCATGTCCTTTCTAAATCTTCTTGCATGCACCATTTTCAGGTACTGCATTTCTTGTTTTTACGTACTTTCTGATGGAATGCTGTTGTTCTCTACTCCAGAATTCAGAACTGTGCAGTATACTAAATAACAATGTTTTTAACCCTGCACTTGGTCATCTGCAGATCTTTCCTTCGAGAACTGAGACCAGTGAGACTGCAGTGATACAGATGTTTGCTCCGACGGAAAAATCTGAAAAAAGACCTGTATTATTGACTTTTTGCACAAAAAATATTACAATCCTTTATTTAAGACTAAAGGTTTAAGCGGGCCAAGACAGACTAGGCCTAGCTCCTTAGTCTTGTATGCATCCATCTACCACCTACTGGAATCAGTAGTTCCTGAAAATGTCTTGTCTGGTTCTTCGCAAACAGTTTTTATTTTCCTGAGTTCTTTATTCCAGTTTCCTACTGTGATTCCCCTCGTTCCCCAAACCAAATTGCTGATCCCAGCACACACAGTTTGCATCTGTATTGTGTGCTGTATATTAGTAACTGGGCTATTTTACCAAGGTAAGATTTGCAGGGAGAGGTGTATTTTATATTAAAAATACAGTCTTCTCTCACTTACTCCTAGATTATCAAGGCAGCACTACTACTATATGAATCACCTAAACCTGTTTCCTCAGATCCTGAAACATAGTGATAGACCTAATAACCAGCATAATGTTGTGCAGCTGCATAGGCAAATTTTAAATTAGAGGAAAGCAGCTCCCTGGGAGGTATGTGTAACTAGTTCATTTGATTGAAGGAACCCAGGAAAGTTTAGAAGTTGAATGTAGATTTAGGACAAAAAGAAAAAAAAGCCAAATAGTAACAATGAAAATAATTAGCTGACTTTCTCTATTCTTCCAGGAAAGAATTGTCAAAAGTTAATACTGCTAGCTATTGGGAAAGGTTTAACAGTGGTAAAGATCAAAACCAGAGGACTGCTATAATTGCTCCAACCAATCTTGTTGTTAGAGCAACAGCTAATTACTGTTGAACTTCAATTATACAGCTGTAATGGGGGTTACTCAACAGCTTCAGATAATTAAAGTTTTGCACAAAAGACAGACATTTCAAAGTAATTAATCTGCTGAGAGGATTTTCCTTGTCTAAGGCAACAGATTATCTCAATATCTGTTATATTAGATAACTTAGGTTCATAGACTAAAATAATCTGTTCAGTAAATTCAAGAGTACACAAAATAGGAGTGAAGTTTAAGAATTTTGGAAAAAAAAATAATTAAGCTGTCAGGACTATTCTCCAGAGCTTCTGTAATACTGACGTGCATGTATTGAAATTGCTTATGGCAGGTTGAAAAATAAACAAAGTAAAAAAACCCCCAAATTCAGAGCTAAGCTATGTAATTCCTTGCCACAGGCTGTTGCAGATGCTAAAAGTTTGCTGGTGTTAAAAACTGATTGCATAAATTAATAGAAGAAAAAATTATCTAGGACTATTAAAAAAGATGCCAACTGTGGTTCAAGAAATTTCAGAACAAAGAGCTGAAACCTGGGAGGCAATTTTGGGAAATATGTTTCTCTCATTTTCTTTATACTTTTCCCTCGGAATCCTCTATTGTCTGTAACTGAGTACAGAACACTGAACTAGACAGATCTTTCATCTGACATTTTATGGTTGGTCCCATTTTCTCACTGAATATTTTTAACCCTAAAGCCGTTACTTTAAACATGGGAAGTAATCCTCACCATTGCAAATCTTCCCCTTAACCTCCAAAGAAATATCAGCAGGGCTCATAGATGTGGTCACTGAGTCCATGTGGTCCATAAGACAATGAGACCTGTTTTTCACTAACTGGTCTCATTTTAAAGGCAGGCATTTTCTGGGAAGCATGAGACTGGAAATAGACAAAGATAACTTTGGTTCACTATGTACTTTTGGGCAATAAAAACATGTATTATTCTGACACGTCACCCATCACTTCCTTGCAAGTTTCCATTTGCCTGTGTTCCTGACCTCTTAAAAATTGATGTAGAGTTATGTACAGAAACTAGCTCTAGAAATTGTTGGACTTGGAAAAAAGCTGCTGGTCTATATGGCCTTCATATTGCTTGAATAACAGCGTGCGTTATTTTGAATAAAATATCATAGCTCTAATGAATGCCTATGAATTCTCATCATGCAGAGAACATTCTGCTTTATGGATAAATTTAGATGCATCTGACGTAGACAATTTCCTAGGAAAACTAATTTCTTTTTAGTCCTACAGTAGAGCACGACTGTCCTTTAATCTTTGGCAGAATTATTTCACAGATAATCCTTACTTTGTTGTACTTCATAGGTTTCTTTTTCATCCATTCCATCTGTATTGATAAGGTGAGATAAGCTTGTGGCATTTTGTCCCCAGGACTTTCAGGAAAGAAAATAAAGTTGGTAAACTTTTAGGTTAACTCTTATTATCCTTCCTGAAATGTTGTGACATACTAAAATCAGGTTTGTAATCTTACCAGCAACCTGTCCTCTTGGTTTCTTAATAGAATTTGATCTTTGTTTACGAAAATGAACTGAGATAAACTATAAAGTGAGCTGAACTGGACAGTTAGTGGTGACTCATCTGATAGAAATGGGGTACTTAGTGGGGTAAATGGATGGACTGTAAGTTTTAGACTGAAATTTCATGCCCATGTGTGTTCTCAAATTCTTTAGCATGAGGAAAAATTTTTATTGGGGTGGTCAAACAGAACTGGCTGTGGTCTGCTGTATTTTGAATGGTAAATACTTAGACTGAACTTCCTGAAAAGAAATGTGTTCTTGAAATAGTGATTGCCTCAGTATATCTTTGGTTTTAGAGATAAATTTTACCGTTTCTTACTGTGAGGTCAGCATTTATTTGAATAGGAGAATCACTCATTTTTAATAGTGTAGTGGTAGGATTACTTACGCAATCCTCAGAAAAAAACACTATTTTCTTAATATAGAGTACTCTTCAATTAAATTTAATTGACATATAGAACAAAGCGTGTGTATGAAGATAGATGTGTAGATCAAGTTCCAGTTTTGGACTGTTGGAGAAATTTCAAGGGAACCCTAAATTCTGGTGTCTGGTATGTTAAGAACGTGGTCTACCCCAAAGCGACCTCTGGAATAGTACTGCCAAACATAGAAAAATATGTATTTAAAAATCAGTACAGTATTGGAAGAGTTCAGGGTGAAAATATTCTTTGTTTACTGTAGGTAGCATTTGATTAGGGTATACATCACTTTCTAGTTAGTGGATAAAGAAAAAAATTTCTCTGCAGGCATGGAAGGTTTCACACAGAAAGGTAAAAATCTGATATTAATCAGAGAAAGGAGAGTGGTTTAGAGTACCCACTAGTCTGGTCTGGCATTCCAGACTCCTGCCATCTCCTTACTACCATGTACTGGAATAGATATTCTAATCCTTCAAAACACTGCAAAAATAAATCTCTCCGGTCAGGTAATTCAAATGGAAACAAAGATTAGGGGGTAGTGGAAAGGAGGAAAAATGTTTCTCTAATGGTGTCTAAACACCTAAAGAGCTCTTGAATATCCATTAAAGATCCATGGTGAGACTGGAATAAAACCACTCCTGATCCAATTGATTTTTCAAGGCCAAGCCACTCTGGTCAGATAACCAAGAGATCCACCTGAATGTGGTGGGCACATTCTGGCTGTTCAATCTAGCCAGTAGTAAAGAATATTCACGGAGTTGTATTTTTCATAGAAAATTGCTAGTGATAAGAAAACATGCTTAGGCTGGCAAAAGCAGAACTGTTAGAGGAAGTTATTATTTCCATTAGTTGTCAGACTCTTTCCTCTCTCACTGCTAGGGTAGCCGCTTTTGAATGCCCCCTTTGAATGACCTAGGAGGTAGGTCCTGCTGAGTACATGAGAGCCGGGACTATACCATGCATGCTCTGCTCCTGCAGGGAAGCTTGTGCACTGGTTTACTTAGGGATGGAGCAGATGTAAGAGCTGAATCTGCAAGAGGACAGAGGAGAACTGCCTAGTTCCTTTGTACTTAGGAGCAAGCATCATGCCAAGCAATTTCCTTCACCACTGGTCTCAGAGGACGGTAACTCCACAAAATGAACCATCACAAAAAGTTATCAAGCAGCATTGTAGCTAGATGGTCATTTGACACTGGTAAATGTTAGTTCTGTCAGTGCTGAAAAGTTGGAATTTACACTGGTAAATTCTACCCGTAAAGACACTCACCATCAAGCCCTGAAGCTGCCTGCAGGCCTAGTGTTTGATTCATCATAAAACATTTATTTGAGCAACCCATCAATGGTTACACATCTAGGTAGACCTCTAACAAAAGGAAATAGGGTGCTAGTGAAATTGTGCCTGATTTCCTCTGAGCTTACCACCTAAACTAAAGATCCTACACTGAAATACAGATAGGACCTCCTCACTTTGTGTGTCTGGAATACAAAGACCATTCAAGTACTGATGGGAGTGAAAGGAAGAGCAAGGAAGGCTAGGAATTTTCTGGCTGGAAAAGGGAAGACAGAAGGGAAAGGTTATACGCATGCACAGAAAAGATGAGGGAATGATTATTTTAGAGTCTGTCATTCAAAACTTAGTTTTTATTTCAAGAAATCAGGGCTATAAAATGAAATTATAAAGAGGTATATTAAAAAGAGTGGGTATTTTTCTTTGTGCCTTGTATAGTGAAACTGAGGAGCTCTGCCACAATATGTTGCAAAGGCCAATGCTTACATGGATGCAGAAAAGCAACTAGAAAGCTTCATAGATGAAAAAGAGCTGTTAATCTGTTATCAAGAGCTGTTAATCACAAAGATATTAGCTCAAACTCAAGAATGTCTTACATCACAGATCACTTGTGACCAGATGACTACATCAGGAAGAACAAATATATTTGCTTTCTTATAATCTTTCTTAGGCATTTGCTGTTGTCCCTTGTCAGAATAGTTGGATGTTGGGTGAAGCTATCACTATGCAAGCTAAGTCTTTCCCCGATATGGTTTTCTAATGGGGTGGACTCAGAGCTCTAAACTGTAACAAATGTAATAAGAATATTCACTGTAGTTTCAGTGATCTTTGACACAGCTGTTGGTGTACTTATGTTTTGGCATGTCTGTGACTGCAGCCCCTTAGATTAGGGCTGTGGGGTCCTAAGAGAGCATTAAGAGAGGAGACACCAAGGAGATGTGAACTTTAGCGAGGGGACAGTTAAAACAGAATTATGGGACTGCTAGTGCATGAAGTCATCTCTGCTCTTACTGACATTTTGCAAGGTCATATTCAATGAATTCAATTAAAGTGCTCTGTCTTGGAAACACCAGCAACAGAAAGCTCAGCTGTTGCTTTTTTCCTTTGGTTTGACTTTATTTGTACGTGTCAAGATTCTGGAAAGCTGCCAGTAAAATTTTGGTCTAAAGCCTCTGAGGGTTGGCATTTTCTATAATACAGATAAATATTTTTATGGACTCTTAATTCAGTATATTTATTAGACATCCAGGGTCCTACGTGGCAAAATAATAAACGACATACAGACACCTAGCAGCTTTCCAGCTCATTTTTGAAGAAATCTGATTTTGATTTCTGCTGTATTGATTTCTGCTTTTCTTTCTATTAGAAAAATTGCTTACCACCTACACCTTAGCAGTGCTGTCGATACTCCTGGTATTACATTTCTTCTAAACTTGATTTCTTTGCAATGTTGTGAGCACTTGCTAGTTTTGGATCACGAAGTTTTTCTCCCTGTTTTAATTTCTTTGCGTAGGAACAGGAAATTGTTTAATTTCAAACTGCCTTGCATATGCTTATATGAAGTAAAGATATATTTCTCAAAGGAACTTGGTGGGGGGAATTAGATAACTCAAATGAACACATCACATAAATGTTGATCATGGGTATGATCTCCAAATAACTTATCTTCCCCCTCTCCTCTTTCCATTACGTCATATGAAATGTATACTACAATTAATTTCTAACAGCTATATGCAATCATGCCTGGAATGTGAAACCTGTCCGCAAGGTACTGCTACAAAACCAGATAGTGGAGTGAAAAAAGGGAAGAGAAAAGAGAAACCAAGATCTCTGCATTTGATTTCCACTAATGCCAGAGGCCATTTGTGCTTTGCACATACAGACCACTTCATGATACTATTTATCAGATAAATATAACTCTTCCCTCTTTTTTCCTTTATAACATAGATACAATATTTGCAATTTCCTCAGGAAATCAATGTCAAAATTGAGATAAATCTTTTTCTAGTTTGTTCCCCTCCTTTAATACACCACAGTGTTGTTAATTTCTGGTGAAGGTTTCAATAATTCATCACTATGCATCTCCATTAAAAAATGACAGAGAGCTCAGGGAGAGAAAGTTGTCTCACTGAAGTCAGATTTATATTTTGTCCCAAGAGAATATGTCTGGCTATCTTGAACCTACAGATGAAAACTGTTATTAAAATGCTGCATGCATTTCAATAATACAGTTAACCTAGGTATTAGTCACTAAGCAAAAAATTCTGTAATATAAATGAATAATAATAAAATCATTTAGCAGCTCTCATTTTGCACACCTTTTATCTGTTTCTGAAGGTTGAGGCTGCTGTCACAGAAACATTCTATTTACCTGCTCATGTTTATTCATGTATGAATGACTGTGGAATTTTTGCTTAAAGTAAGAAAGCTCTTTTTAAATGCTTTTTCCTACTGTGCTGGCAGTCTCTGTGCCTGAGGTGTGAAAAAAAAGGTATACTGGTGAATTAAACAAAGTTTAATATAGTCTGTTCACAATTGTGCTCTTTTCTCTTGCCATTGATTTCTAACGATGCTTGTGATCCTTCCAAACATTTCAGATAAATAGAATTGTAATATTATTACAGTATACAGGTCTCCAGTAGGTATCCCCTAGCTTAAAAGTGGCTCCATTGAAGAGTTATTGGCAGGAGCAAATATCCTGTTTGCTAGATGTTCTGAAATAATTTTTTAGAAGCAATTCTTTATATAGATGAAGAACTTGAGAACTGAAGTTCTACAGATGTTCTTATTGATTCCATTCTGCAACTGTGCTGAAATACTACTTTCCTAGAAAAGTCACAGGAGATTTGAGTGAAATTTCGAACACTATAGATGTTGTCAGCTTGATGTGGTGGCAAATTTACAAGACTCCCTGCACGGTCTGAGCTAATTTTAGATGTAATTACAAAGATGCATTTAATTGATTGTGTCTAATTAACATCAGAAAGTACATCTGGAATTTTTATAATACTGTAATTCATGAAAGCTACTTTATTATTTTGGTATAAGTCTAAAACAATTTAATCTATATGCAGTATCTGTAAATCAAGTGGATACTAAAAAAAAGTCATCTTTTCCTAGTTGCATATACTATTATCTGAACCATCGTTCCAGTAAAGCATGAAATGAGTGCAATTGTGCTATACTCTACACTGAGAACTAACTTTTATGGCAACAGCCTACAGGATGCTGTCCTGTATTCTACATCCAATGACAGGAATTAACTCAAAATGCAAACAGCATTTTTGTATCCTAAAGGAACAAATGAAAATATACTGGAATATTGCTGCTGATGAAACATTTATCCAGTTCAAACAGAACTAATATATGTTTGGTTCCAGAAAAGAAATAAATTTGTATTCATGAATTCAATTACTAAGGATGAACTTAATAATAAGTTCATAAATTGTTTTTGTTCAATGCCTGCTAATGACCTTGTGAAATACACAATTGAAAATACATATGCAAACACAAATGTGCTTAGTGTGCTCATGATAGAGAGGGGTTCAGCTTCTTATATTTTAAGAGAAAAAATGTTTATGCAAACATTATAACACACAATGAATGAAAGTACTTTACCTGCATATACTGTTCAGTCCTTTTCGGCTGCTTGCAAAGTGTTTGAGACAAACTATACAGAATGCTATATTAAGACTTTACGTGTTGAAATCCTCATCAGCTCCGCAGTGCGATTCACCTATGCATCAACAAATCTATAACTTGGGGAGGGAACAGGTAGTTTAGCAGGAAAAGAAAAAAAAAAAAGATACATTTGATCTTGGCTGGTTTCATTTCCTCTGATGTTTTGCTTCATGCTTTTCCTTAATGTCTGGTTGGAAATGGGAGTGGTGGGCAGGACACTGAATGACTGGTAGGATTCCATGTGGTGGGAGTAAAAGAACTAATACAATCAGAGCCTTAAGCAGCATTTAGCTGGTTCTTAACAATTCTACAGAGTGATGTCTTGGATACTGTCAATGACAGGCGCTGAACTTTCCTTATTTTTTGTCTGTGGGCTACAAGGCATAAGTCACACCGTGTCAGGTATCAATGACGATAGCCAGTTTTCAATCAAAAATAAAGCAATCATGGGGTTAGCTGGTAGTAGAAGTGTCTCCCAGGAACGCTTGCTTAATGCAGGTCATGTAGCAGGTTACCGCAAAAGAGGGAAGTACCTTACTCATATAAGAATAATCTTACACATGCATGGGCAAAAAACATATTCCCAGTTCCAGAATAGGATGTAAACAGATTTCTCATTGCTCACTTAGTAGCTGTGGCTAGCAAAGACAACCTCACTGGATTTCAGATATCTACAAGGTGAATTTCTACATCTAAGTTCCTTGTTGGAACTCCCTGTGTAGCCAAGCGAGAGGAGTTAACACCTCCTGGGTGCTGTGCTTAAATGGAGCTGAATCATCCCCAAGAGGATCATGTCGCTCCACTCTGATTCCAGAGTTTTGATAAGCATCTTCGGAAATAGCTACAGTCAAGTGGGGACTCTTGCCCACTTAATGAACTGAACTCAAATATACGCTACTGTTTGTATTCCTCCTAACAAAGGGACTCTTCTACCTCATTACTCGAGTTTGTAGTATTGGCCTGGTCTTGCAAGAGTTCAGCCATGTGTATAATATTTATTTAGATAATACCATAGGGTTTTTTTCATTGCGGAATGCTTAATGATGAGAGATAAACAGTAGCAAGATTTATTGTCAAGATAATGCTTTGCATGCAATATAGGAAAGTCTAGAATGTGAGAACATTTATTTGTTAGAGAAGCATAAATCTTTACCATTTATTTGACTAATAACTCAAGTACTTTATTTACCATGTACTTGATTTAACTTTTAAAATAGTAAAAATCACAGTTCATTCAAAGATAAGCAGGCCTTTTCCTTGCACTGTTTATTAAAATCAATATAATTCAAATTATTTTAGCAATGAAAGTACCTGAGAGGACCAAAACTTCAGGTGATTTGTTTGGTTTTTTTTTTTTTCCAAATTAGTTGATTGTACTATTATTCTTACTGCTTGCTTTGTCATCTTCATCTATTATTTATTTAAACATTCAGAAATATTTGTGGACTGTTTTCATGTTGGCTATTAAGTATACTAGACAGTTTTCCCTTCTTTCATTTTGCATCTGTAGCTGTAAACATGGAAGCTGCCTATAAGAAAAAGGAAGATGATGTTGCTTTAACGTCTGTGTACTTTCTTTCATCCTTCCCCTGTGTTCGTCCATTCTGCCTTGTATTATGTAATCCTAGTAATAAACTCTGTTGTTCTGATACAATTGTTTACCCTGATAGGAATTTTATTACATCCCATGCATTTTCTCAACTCGATTTTGCTGCTTGTGCTGATTTTTAAGCACCTGTATCTACAAAAGCATCAAATCTTTACTATGGTTTACATAAGGGACTAAAGCATGGCTACATCCTTAGTCAAAAGCATCTATTATTATTCTTGTAAAAATATAATTATACCTAGGCAACAGGATTTATTTATGTTTAAGAAAAGGAGAAGTTTAGTTTCACTGTTTTAGATGGTTTAGGAAATAATTCACTTTGGTGTAAGTCTCTCTAGAAAAGAGGGCTTCTGCACAGCTGGCACGATCTCACAGAGAGAGCCCATGGTAAAAGCTTTTTGTGGAAAGACCTAAAAGACACTGCAACTGACACATAGCTCGTTTGTATTCCCTCCTGGTTTGCTTTATTTTACTTTAAAACATTCAGAGCTGGTGGAAATCATTTTTTTTGACTGCAGTTGTGATGTCTTCTCATGTGACTTTTGTAATCACAGTTGTGAATTAGAAAGGACAAAGAGAAAAATATTGAAATTTAACATACTGTTTCATGTTTTCTCAGGTCTGTATTCTTATTAATATGGGCACAAAAATACTGGACTTAATCAAAATATTTATGTAAAGACAGAACTAATTTATCCTGAATGGTTTTTGCCACTCCTATCTTTGCTATGCTTTCTATTTGGTATGGATATATTTCCAACTAGAAAAGTTATTCTTTCCATTTATAATCTAGTATAACTTGTCAGTCTCTTGGATGGGGCTGAGAAATTACAGAGTGTGTGTTCATGTAAGAAAGTTTCAGCTATGCTTCAGAATGTCAAAATTAATATTTGGCATTAGGGCATACTTTGATAGATCAGGCTTTTTTTTAAGTCTCTAGTCTAACCCCCTGTGAAATCCAGGGCAAACTTTAAAGTACAAGGGAATTGCTCAGGGTCCTGTCTAGCTAAGTTTTGAATATACCCAAGGGTGGAGATTCCACAGCTTCCCTGGGCCCCTAATCCAGTCCCTGAGCATCATCATTGTGAATTTTGCTTTTCCTTTCATGCAGGCAGGATTTCTCTTGCTTAAGCTTTTGACTGTTTTCCCTTCTCAAGTTATATAGTGTGCCAATCTTATTTATTACCAATTATGCTATCCCCAAATATAAATATACTTGCCAAATCCTGTATTTCATTCCTCATCACATGTGGTAAAACAGCCTTGAAAAAATCACATACAAAATATGAAATAATACCTAATGACTCCACTATTTTTTAATTATATGTGGCATGCTGCATTTGCAATGTTTATTTAATTGGAATGGATTCAAACTGGGTTAACATCACTAGTCATCTTTCCTAATCGTTGCATTATATACATTGCCCACTGTATTTTCTTTCTTTAACGTCTAAAGTAAATCTCCTTTTAGAATATGTACTCTATTAGATTTCTGATATATAATGTTTAGGGTCTTGTAAACTGTTTTTCCCACCCTCACATGCTTGTATTTACGGATTATATTAATTGTCCATTGCAAGCATAAGAGGAAGGCAAACACAGAAAAAATCTTTTTTTGTGAAAGCAGATCCTACCTACACAGCTGTTCTGTACTGTTCTGAAAAAGAATAAGGTTATGTGCAGCTCTGAGAAGAAAATGCTCAGGATTTTCCTGTTTATTTTTTAGTGCAAATTCTCTGAGGTTCAACCCTCCCCTGCATTCTTTTGCTAGAGAAGTTAATTTGCAAGCAGCAAGAGATGAGACTCCTCTGCAGCTTGCCACAGTGCTATCCATCCCATAAAAAAAAAAAAAAACATACCCTTAATGTGTCAGACAGACAAGTCCAAACTGATATCCAAGACTCATACTATTCAGAAACAGCTGTAATCATTTAAATCCTCATCACAGTTGAGCCACATGAGTGGATTTTACCATAGGTTGGCTGGCTTAGCTTAAATTGCTTTCACTTGTTCTCCTTGAGCTGAAATTACTGATGCAACAAGTATGTTAGTGAGAGCAAGATGTACCATTTCTAAAGAAGAAAAGGCCTTTACTATACTTGTGATGAATAGCACAAGTAGCTTTACAGCTCCTCCTTGAGAGATGACTTGTTTTTTTACTTAAAGTAAAACTGCATGAGGCTAACAATACAGAAATGTGAAAATACTTTAGAATTTTGCTTAACATCTTTAACCTCATAAATACTGGCAAAACCAGTATTTATAAATAGCAAAACTATTTATCAGAGGTGTGAACTTTGTGGAGGAATCTTTCACAACTGTAAAAAATCTCCCTCAATTGCTCCCCCAAGCACAAGAAAGAGAGCTCTAGGTAACGAGTAGATTGCTGGGGAACATTAGCCTTGTTCTGATAAAGTTGCAGAATATAAATGGGAATATCAATTACAATAAACCAGTTTTTCATCTCTTAGCACATATTAAATAGGAAATATTGCCAATTAGTGATCATAACCATCATCATGTTTTGACTATGAAAAAATGAGATTGTATACCTTTTAGTTACTCTTTGACATGCACCAAGACAGCTATTTTAACCACTCCCTCAAGGGAAAAAATTAAAATATGAAAAGATTTTCCACTTGACTTCATGGGATTAAATCACTATGATTTATGTAACTGTGAAGGAAAATGGATCACTGACTCAGGACAGTTTTGCAAAGCTGTCCTCTTTGCTGAGTGGAGTCCCAGTTACAGATTTATTGTGCTCTTTGGTAGCTGCTTAGGCTTATTTTATGTCTTGGCCCTCCATTATGGATGACAATATATTCACCTATTTTTTCTATCTCTTTTCTAACAGTACCTGCAAGTCCAAGCCACAGGACACAGTACGAAGGGTCACGTGTTTGACTGGGAAACTGGACTGGATTCTGCTCCTACTAAACTCCATGGATGTTTGTGGCCAAGGCACAGAGAGCTTCAGTGAGAACATACCTGTCTAAATAAATGGCGCAAGTGGGGAGCAGAGCTTATCTCAAAAGTCTGGAGTTTCTTCCTTGTTTTGTTGTAACCTATAGTGAAATGCTTCCATTTCTTCCTTCATTTAAAGTCACCTGGAGCCTTTACCTTAATTCGAATAGAAGATAAATCCCACACTTAATTTTTATTATTTCAGTTCATATATTTTATCAAATAAGGTTAATAATCAGCATTGTTGGAACTTAGAGAGTTTGTGAATTATGTTGTTAGAGTAATTACAATATTAACACAAGAGCTGTCAAAACTAACCCTTGCAATCTCTTATTATTTTCTTCTAACAGTGCTACCAGTTATGCCTATTCACTTTGTCTCATTCTTAAACTGAATCTTAAACCAGCAGTTTTACCCTTTGCACTTCTTCACCTTAGTCAATGTTATTCTGTGTGAGGCATCCTATGTATTCAAATAAAATACAATGTAAGATTTGGATTTATTTCCCTTGGACACCGTAGCAGTGATGAGGCTAGATAATAAATTGTTAAATTATTAATTCTTGTAAAATTCTAGTATTTTTCCAATGAAAAGACATCAGTATCATTACTAATACTTTCCATATGTTGATCAAAGATCCCACTGTTTCTGTCTACCTAGCCGTATTTAACACATTCTTTGATATTATTTGCACTCATTAGTTCCTTTCATAGTAATGTCAGTATATCTGCAAATACATGAAGAACTTTCCAGCCAGGGAAGGCATGTCATCTCTCTGAATGGTCTCCTCTGCCATCCCTTCTCCTCGCAATTCCATTCACCAAAATAATGCATCATACCTTGTTATTGCTCGGGAACAACCTCTTGTCTGCCCGCCTTTCAGGGGAAAAGTTCCCCCCTCCTACCAAACGAGAGTTACAAGGTGCTCTCCAGCTTCTGGGCAGCGGAGGCAGGAGGAGGTGGCCAAAGGGACAGAAACAGAGTGAAGTGAGATGTTGCAGGAGTGCTGGGGGAGAGGCAACTGGGATTGACCCTGCAGCCTGTGGCTCCACCAGGAGCCATGTTGCACATGGGCTGTGCGAGGAGGTGAGACCCAGCTGGTGTGATACAAATCTGATGACAGGAACAGAATTTCCCACTTTTCAGGGTGGAGGCTGGAAGGACAGATGCATTCATGAACCTAGACACTCATCTTGACAGTCAAAATATGTTAAAACTAACTGCCCTTTCTCCTGCCACTGGGCGTGGACCAAGGAGAAGGCTGGAGATGCTGAGCTGTCATCAAGCACTTACAAAAGCTGAATAAACCCCTCTTTATCTTCCTGTGACCATAAATCAGGTGCAAACTGCTTCACCAAGCAGTCAAGGCCCCCGCATGGGAACAGACTGTTGTCCTCACATTTGTGAGAACAACAGGACAAAGTAAGCGTAGATTTGACTTCCTACTTAGAGAAAATATGTAATATTCACATTTCTTTGCATAAAGGTTTAAGTAGGGATTGCAAGGAATTATCACCATTTTTAAAATATAGCTGAGATTAAAAAACTTTGAAGACTCTATTTCCCCTTTGTGACAGTTGCTGCATGGTCTGGTGGAAAAGCTTCCTAAATCACCAATGAAGTGACAAAAAGAACAAAAGCATTTGGCTTTCTGCCTATTAGACTGACCCAAAGAAGCTCTACTAAAATATTTGAAGGATTTGATGTCTATTTATAGTGCCATTTATATTCACTAGCTTCAGTAAGAAAAGTAGCTGTCTCCAAACAGCATTCAAGATAAATGGCAATGGACTTTCTCCCTGTAGCATCTCTTAGTACCATCACCATGTAATAACAAGTGAAAAATAACGAGAAGAGTACCAGACTTGAGAAACTGCAGAATGATGAATAGTTGGAGGGGAAGTTATTTTTTAATTTCAGAAAAGGCCAAAACAAAATTTTAGTGTTTTATATTTGAGAAGTAATAGTTGATCTTATGACAATTAAATCATACTTATTCAAAACCTAAGTCATACCTAATCCTTAGAATAACTTTACAATGGTAAGTGATCAATTAGGATTTCCATTGATGTATGAGAAAATGAGTTGGCAATGATTTGTACATGCTCACACCTGATGTATTGGTTCATAAATCATAACCTGGCCTTCTGACACCCAGACTTTTTCTTGTCATGTGACCAGAGCATCTGGGAGCACAGAGTCAGCACTGTGATTTAAAGATGATATGGTTAACTGATTCAAAGCAGCAGGTGGAGAGCAGGGTTAATGGCAATCTGGGCTGCGTGGGTGGGGGCTATTGGGTGCACCTGGAGGGACTGCTGTGGGGGGGCATGTGGGATAGTCCCAGGCTGGGCAGGTGAACAGGACTCTTCTTATTGGGCACTGCTTGGTGCTTGGGAGGTGCTTTTTCCTAAGAAGGGTATATGGTTCAAATAACCTGCTTTGGGGTGGCAGCAGGGTAGGGAGGAGTTTACTAAAGAGCTTGAAGAAGCAGCAATACTGCCAAAGACAAAACCTTTAATGCTCTATGCAGGAAGCATGCAGAGAAGAGAGTCGTGTTCCTGCTTGGTGCTAAAGATTGCAAATCAATGATGATCTTGTTGCCATGATTTCTTCTGACCACTGTGGAGGACCAGGTCAGCTTTCAGCAGTTTCCTTTCTACTAATGGTAAGTGTGGCCTTTGATGGGGCATGAGGTCCTACTACTACCATATCAAGTATTTAGAGGGTACGCATCACCAAAGCTGATGTAGCCTGCTCTTCTTGATGTTCCTGCTAACAAGAGCTTTTAAAGTAGCCTAAAAATAATAATAAGAGTTGTTAAAGCGTATTAATCGGTAGTGAAAGCATAGCTTCAGGATAGAGTGACCAGAGAACTTTTATTGAAAGTTAGCACACTTCTGACACTGGGAACAGACTCTCTGCACATCCTGTGTAATTCGTATCTCTTTAAACCGTACCATATATAATGCTGAGAAATACTGGTGATGTTTTCTTTACTCTCTGCATAACTAATTGTGTCTAAAATACTTTTCTTGATTAGGAGAAGAAAGAAGCTTTTTAAAAACAGTGAAAGCTTGTGATAAACTTTGTCCTAGGCTTTTGTGTTTACATTGCATGTAAATGTAACCCAAGAGAAAGGAAAAAAAAAATAGGGAAAGCTGGCTAAGCACAGGAAAGTCAATTGGTACAGTGTTGCATTCGACAACTATAGCTTCTTCTAGTTTACTTTTTCTGGCTAAACCATTTCAATTTCTTGCTAAACAACTACCAGTGGTAATGAGATACTTTTAAGAAAGTTATTTGCTGAAAGGTCTTTGTAGCTCAGAATGTGGGTTGCCATCAGGTCTAGAAATGTGGAATTTTAAACAGGTGCAGCTGGTTTATGCTACTGCTGCTCCCTTTAATGATTCTGGTGCTGTGATCGTGTCCCAGTGGACTGCTGACCTACAAATTATTTCTCCTCATGTTAGCTAGGGAATCCTGACAGCAGAAAGGTGTGGTGCCTAACTGTGTGAAGGCTTTCAAGTTTTCCTCTTGTTGCTACAGGGTTTCATATACTACTGCAAATTTCAGGTAGCCACCTATCTTGTCTCCTTGCTGGGCAACAGAAACAGTCATTGCTTTTTACCAGTGTATGTGATTTGGCTGCGGAGCAGTCATTGTATGATTAGAAAATGGCAGGTTTTAGTATTTTTATTTTGTTTTCTGGATAACTTTTAAATTCAAAGGGAGTGCAAACAAATAGTTGCCTTTCTATTCAGTTCACTATATATGAACTATTACTTTAACTATGAAATTATATGATGATAAAGTTCACAAGCTTTGTTTCTTTTGTTTTTTTTAAACCCAAGGATTGTTTAGTAAATAGCAGAAATTCTTACATGTAGCTTGTCACTGCTAAGTTGCTTTTGAGTACATAGATGAAATTATAGTCAAAAGAAGCCATGTACTGGGGGGCTTGGAGCTGTATCATAGACTTATCCAGGCCCAAAGTTTACTTGATTGTGCGAGGGATGCTGCCAAGGGTGGTGGGGGAGGAAGAAATAATGTTCTTGAAGCTTCTCTACAAACTTGTTTCACCTCTGTTAGCCCATTGGAGTCTTCCTAAAGGTGTTTGCTTGTAGTTCTCCATTTCAGTCAGGGTTTCTGCTGGTAACTTAATGGGACAGAACTTCAGGAAGCATTTTAACAAAGTACTTGTTCTTTGAACAGCACCAAGGAAAAGTTGGGAAGGTACAAGCTGTATAAGGTCTCTCTGCCTTGCCACCAAAGCAAGTGGGGATGGGTGGAGGAGAGTGATGCATACCCTAAATTTGTGTTGCTCACACCTTTTGCTCCTTTGGTTCCCTGGAAGATATGGGTAAGTACAGGCCTGTTAGTTTGACCTCAGTGCTGGGGAAGGCTATGGAGCAGATCATCTTGAGTGTCACCATGTGGCATGTTCAGGGCAACCGGGTGATCAGGCCCAGTCAGCATGGGTTTATGAAAGGCAGGTCCCACTTGACTAGCATGATCTCCTTCTATGACAAGGTGGCCCCCTTAGTGGCTGAGGGAAAGGCTATGGGTGTTGTCTACCTAGACTTCAGTAAAGGCTTTGACACCGTTTCCCACAGCATTCTCCTGGAGAAACTGGCTGCTCGTGGCTTGGATGGGTGTACTCTTTGCTGGATAAAAAACTGGCTGGATGGCTGGACCCCAAGAGTGGTGGTGAATGGAATTAAATCCAGTTGGCGGCTGGTCACAAGTGGTGTTCCCCGGGGCTCAATATTGGGACCAGATCTGTTTAATGTCTATATCAATGATCTGGACAAGGGGATCGAGTGCGCTGTCAGTAAGCTTGCAGATGACACCAAGTTGGGTGGGAGTGTCGACCTGCTTGAGGGTAAGAAGGCTCTAGAGGGGCATCTGGACAGGCTGGATCGACGGGCTGAGGCCAATGGTATGAGGTTCAAGAAGGCCAAGTGCTGGGTCCTGCACTCGGGTCACAACCACCCCATGCATCGTTACAGGCTTGGGGAAGAGCGGCTGGAGAGCTGCCTGGTGGAAAAGGGCCTGGGGGTGCTGGTTGAAAGACGACCAAATATGACCCGTCAGTGTGCCCAGGTGGCCAAGAAGGCCAACAGCATCCTGGCTTGTATCAGGAATAGTGTGGCCATCAGGACTAGGGAAGTGTCTCTCCCCCTGTACTCAGCCCTGGTGAGGCCGCACCTCGAATTCTGTGTTCAGTTTTGGGCCACTCACCACAGGAGGGACATTGAGGTACTGGGGGATGTTTGGAGAAGGGCAACAAAGCTGGTGTGAAGGGTCTAGGGCACAAGTCTTATGAGGAGTGGCTGAGGGAACTGGGGTTGTTTTGCCTGAAGAACAGGAGGCTGAAGGGCGACCTTATTGCTCTCTACGACTGCCTGAAAGGATGTTGTAGTGAGGTGGGACTTGGTCTTTTTTCCCCAGTCATGAGTGATAGGACAAGAGGAAATGGCCTCAAGTTGTACCAGGGGAGGTTTAGATTGGATATTAGGAAAAACTTCTTCACTGAAAGGCTTGTAAAGCATTGGAACAGGCTGCCCAGGGAAGTGGTTGAATCGCCATCCCTGGAGGTATTTAAAAGTTGTGTAGATGTGGTGCTTAGGGCCATGGTTTAGTTGGGGAATTGTTAGTACTAGATTAACAGTTGGACTCAATGATCTTAGGTGTTTTCCAACCTAAATGATCTGACCTCTGGCAACGTCAAGTTCCTAGGCCTCTTGACAGAGGATACCAGTTATTACAACACACCATGTCTTCAGGTTTTATTTGCTGCGTTATGCCTGGTATTGGGATATCCCGGTTCCTTGTGGTGTTTAGCTCTTAGTGTGTCCTCAACAGAATAAGATGCAAATGTAAATGAGAGAGGTGTGAAGATTTACTCCTGTCAAATTATTAACTGCTGCCTGCCTCTCTGTAACTGTCTGCACTATAAAGGAACAAATCCTGTGTTTGGCTGATATCTACATTATTGACTCACTGTGGACACTGGATTGTTTCTGATCAGGCTGCCCAATATTTAAAATTCAGAAAAATCTTCTCTACAAGTTAAACCTTGTTTTTCTTTGTACCTGTTTTAATTTTATAATCATAGAGGTATGATTATATTCACTGGGATTAGTGCATGTAGCTCACTGGTGGCTCTTGATTGAGATCAGACCAGATGGTAATGAATTATGCTGAGAGAAAGATAGGCTGGGGAGCATCCACTTTCAGCCCTGCCTTTAGGGTCAACTGCAACTGTGCTGTTCTGTAATTTCTAGTGTGCTAAATAAGCATGTCAAATGAAAGATGCTGCTGCCAATAATGGTTCTCCCTCTGAAAGCTTGCCTTTGGAGCACTTCACAAACACTAATTAAAGGATCACTGGAATAGGTTTCATCTACCAATAGATTGATGTTATTGTCTCTGCTTCTGTGGATGAGAAAATCGGTGCAAAAGGGGTGTCTTCCTGAAGACGGAATCAGCCTAGAACTGAGATTATTGCAGGTCTTAGCTCCCAGGACTACGCTCAGATATGTTGTTATGCACGGAGGATACAGTGAAAATGTAGATATGAATATTGAGACATGAGAGCAACCCTTTTAAAAATAAATAAATAAAAACGCACTACTTATTGACAGAAACAGATTATCTCAGTGGAGAATGCTTGCTTAGTTCCCCAACTTTATTCTTTTCAGTCTCTGTCACTAGTGGAAAAACAAGCAAACAAGTAAACCAAGGCAAGTTCTTCTTTGCAGTTGATTTCCACCCCTTCCCCCAGTCTTTTTGCTTGGTAACTACTTTTAAAGTCTGGGCTCAAATGCGTGTGTCAAAGGCCTCATGAATTTACTAAATGCAAGTCAGAAATTGTCTCCCTATTTCACAAGCTCTCTTTGCATCTTATAATGGGCTGGATTTTGGAACTGGCAATTTTTTATTTATTTTTTTTATTTTCAAATGGCATAATGGCAATTTCTAACTGCCCTTGTAATCATCGTTGCTTGTCACTTTCTTCCGGTGTAAGTAATGACTATATGGCTACACTGTGTCAAGATGCCATGTATTTCTTTCTCTACTGCTGTTTCAACCTGTCATTATTGTAATGAGTGTCATACATTGTATCATCCACTGTGTAGTCATCTCTCACACAGCCCAGCTCCTTTGGCATTAACTTAGTGAATAATATGGAGGAGAGAAATTTCAAAATTGCGTGGCTAATTTAATGATCTGTGTATGTGAACAGTCAATTTTTGATGCTTTTCAGCCTTCATGTTCAAGTGTAATTCCCAGTCCTGCTGAAATGATCTTTTAGAGGACCTTGCAGACACTTCAGGATGAGATATAGCTAGAAAAGAAGTACCTTGTCCTTCATTGTGCAGCCTACCCGGAGATTATGCTCTAATTAATGGGTATATGATTCACATCAGTTAAATCATGTCTTACTATGGAAACACTTAGATATTTTTTTCTTTATTGGCAATCTGCATAAATATATCATTCCTAATAACTTGATATTGCCAATATAATGGCTGTACAGGTGACCTTTGCAGTGTATGCCAAAGACCTTCATGGTGTCTGAACTTATAGAGTTCACTGTGGAAATATCAGGTACACGGTACAATTTGATGCCAAATGACACTATGCAGTCAAAACCAGAAACCATGTTTTGAACAATCCTAAATTCTTGCTTAAACTAGTGTGCCTGTGGGAAAGGTGAGGAAGCCTGCAGGTTTAGGAAGAGGGATGTGAAATCTACACTGAATGAGAAAGTACAAGAGGGTATACAGAAGGAGAAATGAGAAGAAGAGGAGGATAAAAATGTGACAAGAAGAGAACCACAGATATAAGAAAAGAGCGTGTGGGAGCATGGAGGAAGGACCAAGATGCTTAGAAAAGGAGGGAGACACTATTATTTCCTAACTGCTGATTCTGGCTTTTTAAGAGCTGGGTTTTGTTGGTTTTCATTTAGTTAAACTACTAGGAAGCTGTGAGGAAAACCTGATGTGTGTGTGTATGTGTGTGTATATATATATATATATTAAATGCCCCAAAATAAAGGATGACCAAGTGTACAAAATCAAACCCTCAGAAGTTAGGAAATGCTAATCATCCTTGGCCTTAACTAACCCCACTTGTGTATGAGTTGTGATAGTCTTTAGTTATGATTACATACGACTGGTAATTCAAAAATAACCAGGCAGCATTCAGGATTAGAGAAATTTATTTGATCAAACAGCATGAAACACTTTTAATTGTAACTTATTATAAAGACTTAAACTTCCTCACCTGACCTAGCAATCTAATAGTAAAAGTAAAGTAGGTCTATTTTCAAGGTATTTACAAATAGTTTTAGATGCCAGCATATGAATCTAGAGAGAGTACCGTTCACTACTTGCCCTGACACTTGACTGCATTTCTTCTTATTAAAATGTCATTGCAGGAAATTACCTAACTTCCTCACCAGAAGAATGTGTATATATATAAATCTGCAAGGTTCTTGAACTGTTGCAATGAACTGCTTTTTGTAAACAGAAAAAGAAAATTATAACAGTTTCTCTTCAAGCAATTATCATCTGTGTCTCTCACAAATAACTATAATCAGCCTTTCTGGCATAGCTGTGTGCGAGGCTGACTTCTCAGAGCAGCAATATTCTAGTGAAGGTAGAAGCACTCATTTGCAGAAAGAAGCCAGATGTTCAGGTGACTTGATGGGGATGGGAGGGAAACTGTTTTCATTGCCATGGCCTTTGAAGTCATCTTGCAGTCCTATTTATCCCCGTCAAAGAAACTTTTTCCTTCTCTGTGAATTGTAAAAAGGCACAGTGATCCTTGGTATATTACCCCACAACCTGGATTTGCCAAAACCTGTGTGTTCAACAGGCTTTAGCCATTGCTGTGCATGGCGCTTTCATAGAGAGGTTGAGTTATAGTATCTTTGAACTTCAGTTGTCATTAAAATGCCTCTTGTTTAGCAGACGTAATAATGGGTGTTTTTTGGCCTGTGTCAGTAACTAGCACAGCTACTCAAAAAGAAGTAATGTTGATGTGCCAAGAGACTAAGTAACTGTAATTGTTAATGGCAGATTCCATACAGGTAGAAAACAGGAGTCTGAGCTAATAATTGAACTTCAGTTTATAGGCTGAAATCATATGTATCCATAGTACAGAAAAATGGTTTGTTGTGTGCAGCTCATTCACAATAAACAAACAATAGGCTCGTTAGAGTTGATTATGATGACTTTCATTATTTGATGATGTTTCATTTCTGATGTAGTTGTGGACTGCAGTCTTCTGAAAATGCAACTCCAGAAGCTGATGGCTTCCTATAGGTACTGTAGAAGTTTTAGCTGGCAGGAATGATCTTTTGTGTATTGTTGGTGCAGTTCAACTTCAGGCTGCCAAAGCAACTCCTATTAGTTAAGTTTGAATACGGCCTGTTTTGTGGTTCTAAAAAACATAACCCAATGCCAGCTAGGAGTTGTATTTAAACAGCGTTAAGACTGAGCTGATAGAATGGGAAGGACTATATAACTGCACACCAGAAATTCCTTTAGATTTGTCAATTTGAAGTGTCATACACTGATTTCATTCACCTGCAGTTCTTGTATGTGGCAGTATGGGACCAGGTATTAGAAGTCTGTGAGTAGGTTCTTGGCTTAGATTAGAGATGACTGATATTAGAAGTGTTATCCTTTTCTTTATAACATTCAGATAACATGTGAAAAGGAGCTTGAAGAGAAAGGAATGGAAAAAACTCAGGTTCTTTCTAAGACAAGCCCCTGGCCTTCTGGGAAGGAGCTCACAGTGGCTGCAAGGGAAGGAGGTTAGAGGCTTATGTTGGCTTTCATTTAGCCAGAGGTATAGTTCAACATGGGTTAACATGTCTGGAGATTTTTGGGAGATGGCTCTAGTGGCTGATTAAACTCCACTGTGCGTCTGTTTCCCCTGCTTACATTGATAGAGATGCACCACTGTCACTGCAGTATCTTTTTTTTCTATTCGCCCCGTGGAAGGGGTTGAGGGAAGGGCATTAGGAAATCCTGACAAACTTTCTTCCTTAAGAAGTGTCATTACTTCTGATTCTGTCTCTTCATCTTCCTGGAAAGAAGATAGAGAATGAGATTACACTAAAGGTTAGGAAAGAATGGAAACACTTCCTTTCAAATGTCAATAACAATATTTAACTGCATTATAGCATAATTTGGGAAGTGGACAAAGATGAGTGGCTACACTTAGGAGTGGCTGTGGTGGCTGCCAAGGATTAAATAGTATCATAATATGAACTTTCATTGTAAACATAGCCAGGACAGAAAATTGTGGCCTAGAGACGTGTACTGAATTGCTTTGTTATTGAGACTATAACCCAAGCAGAGATCGGGCTGTTTCACTTCACTGATCCTTTAGCCTGTATTTGGCTTCAAGGCAGGTGCCTGCGTAGCCTTACCCTATGGCAGCTTGTGGCAGGATGACTCTGTTCCGACCCATGCCCATGAGCTTGCTTCCCGCAGGTGCCAAGGCTTGCAGGAAGGGTGCGGGGAGAGTACACGCACATCTTCCCCACCACACAGGCTGAGAGGGGGAAAGCGGCTGGGCCAGGGGCCCTGAGGGTGCTCTCACCTTCTGCACTTCAAAGGCAGCTTCAGTCATGCCTGTGGTGTCATGTACCCTTACTTCTCAGTTGGCTTCTAGGTCCTGCTCCCGTGGGCAACTTCAGTCAGTGTCTGTTTTTGCAGTCCTGATCTTTCTTTTGGAGCAAACCTCCAAATTAAAGGCAGCTTTACTGCATCTCTAGCGTACGCGTTCCAGGATAGCTCTCTAGACGCTATGGACAAGACTCCAACAGTTCAGCCTTCCTTCCCCCTATACAGCCTTCCAGCACCTTTTCAGTAGCCTTTGTACCCTAAATTAATCCACGTGACCTTAAGCCCTGGCCCAGAACATGCCACAGACCACCAGCCTCAGGTTATGAACTACAGGTCTAGGAGGGTGTGACATGCTGCTTCAGGTGTGCGTGGGAACAGGTGTAGTGGAAAGATGCTGAAGCCTCCAAAGCAGGGGAGATTGCTAGTACTGCACAATGTCTTCACTTGTGTGGGCTGTTCTCCATCTTGCCAAGGTAGTTCAGTGTCTTCCCTTGAGGCTGCCCTTCGCTTCTGTGAGAACACTGGTTTATTTTTTAAAATATCTTTTAGTCTGTTCGTGCATCTTGGTATCTGTAATACCCTGTTAATCAGTAGCAGAGGCAGGGCATATCTCTTCTTCACTGTTCAGCCTCCTCTGCTGATGTGCTGTGGCATGAATGCACTCTGTGCCAAGTGGTAAAAACAGAGTGATGGAGCTACTCTCTGCTCTGCCACAGTTTGCAGCACGCAGGGGCACATGGCAACAATGTTGTGCTATGTGTGAAAGGAGGAATTGGGGGAACTGCAGCCTGTAGTTGGCTCAGTTGATGGTGGTGGCTCAGATATTAGAGGGGGAGGGGGACGAGTGGATAAACAACCCTCTTCTCGGCTGCTTCCTGACTGGAGGGTCTACCGGCTTTTCAGTGCACTCCTGTTGTTCGAGTCCTGTTGCAAAACAGCTAAGTGATTGTGCGGGGGAATTTGTAAACCATTGATATACATTATACGGCCTCCTTTATTTTTTTTCTTTCATTCTTTTATATATTTTCTTTAAAAGGTTAAACAGTGATTCACCTCAGTACGGATAACATATGCACCAGTAAAATTTGCAGACTAATTCCCGTGTGGGGAATAAGATGATGCTGCCAATTGCTGTCAAAATACTGTAGAATTTCATTTATTGATCCATCTGTTTAGGAGTGGCTTTACAGGGCAGTAAGGCGCATAAACTGAGAGGAAGGAACAGCAGTACCTTACAAGAACACTGTTCACTTAATAATTCGTAAAGTCACATCTTGCTTGCATATAAGCGCACTTCTGCAGCCACGGCTCCAAACCGTGCTGGAGTTAGAAGTTCCTCTGGCAGGTACCACTGCTCTTCTTTGGCTACTTCTAGTCCATGTTTATGTAGGCCACTGAGCACAACAGGATGGTGCTCAAGTGCTGTATTTTATAAAAAGACATACTGTGCACAGAAGCAATTCAATATGACTTTCGGTCTGTTCTGAGGTGCAGTTTTGCATGGTTATGGTAGTTGAAAAATGAATTAAGCAGCACATGGGTCCATACCTCCTGTTGAACCTCCAAACCCTGTGAAAGGGCTCTGCGTGGCTCCAGGCTGACTTGTAGGTGTACTTTCTGAGGACCAGCTACTGCTCAGTGTCTCGATGCCTCAGTTTGGGAGGGGGAGCGGCTGTTACTGCTGATCCTCTAATAAGCAAAGACTTGGCAAATTCCAGTACTTATTAATTCCCCACAGCTGTCTGAAATCTTCTAATATGTTTGCTGGCTGCTGCAGGAAAGTCTTGTGAAGCAGACTACAAGACAAATTCCCTGGAGGAAAATCCTTCCCTGCAGGTAGCTATTACAAATTTCCAGTCGCTGCCTGCAGATGGCTGGTTTCACCAGCTGCTGATGAGCCATGTGGCTTGGTGCCAGCATTGCAGCAGCCGTCCTCAGGCCGCACTGTCTTTGCTCACAGCCCCCAGGGAACCACTGCTGGCATTGCTTCTGCTGGAACACCACTGGTGGCACAGACAGGAGGATGTTTGCACTGCTATCGGCTCAGGAAACCTTTTAAATTGCTGGTTTTATCAATGTTTGTTACAGCAGCTATTCTCACTCACACTGTCCTAGTGCCACCTTGCCTCTTTCAAATACCCTTTGTAAGACTTAAGGATGGGGAGCTGGGAGCCAGGATCACCCCTGCAGTAACTGGGCATGGGAACACCTTAGTGGGTCTTGCCCATCCTTGGCAGCGCCCGTGCCAGGACTGTCCTTTCCTTTGTACAGCGTGTGCCTTGGTAGGCTTTGGGGCCAACAGGGAGGAAGGGTGGAAACCTGCTTGGAGGTGTGGTGGTGGCAGTAGTTTCCTTCTGCAAGGATCCCTCGCAGCTGCAGATCCCTTGCAGAGGAGGTTCTTGTTTCATAAGGGCTAGAATGAGGCAGATCTTTGGCCTTTTGGTTTATCTTCTGTGTGCCCTTGAGAAGGCCAGGGTAAGAAGTCTGCCACTAAAGCTGTGCAGTGCCTCTTCTGCTCTTAAGTTTTTCAAATTGTCTTTCTGGTGGCAATCCCCAAACAGCATATGACTTGAGCGCCACTGTACTGAGACCAGTGGGACAGTGCCTGTTGCTGAAGCACCTTTAATGGCAAACCACCATTTTAGCCATTTGGATAAGACTTCATAGGGCTGACCTGCATTTGCAATTTGATTTAGGACAGCCTGGCAATGTCTAGATGCCATGATGGTGACATTTCCTTCCAACAGCTGTTGGTAGGAACTTTTTTAGTATTAGAGTTTATTTCCTGTGTGCAATCAATGATTGCCCAGTAGCTAAACGTAATAGGTCTCTAATGGCCTCTGTCTGCTGCTGTGCTTTTGCTTGCTATGAATGAGGCACTCGGGGAAAAAGAACTTGTCTTCTGGATGGGAATTTATTATAGAGGGGGAGCTGGCCTTTAAAACAAAGCTCTTTTAGTCCATTCCATGAGGTGGAGAGAAAACACCTTGTGGGAATGCCAGGGCTTTTCCCTGAAGAGGGGTCCCTTGCAATGTCCCAGGGAGATCTGCGTGCTGCTGGCCAGGGACTGCTGCAGAGCAGCTTCCCCAGGCACAGGGGGCAAGTGCATCCATCTTCGTGGCCAGGCTGGCCAGTGAACAGTGCCACCTTGGGAAGCACTCCTTTAAAGGTGAATAAAGCCTTGCTGGGGATTAACTTGTCTGAGGGGTTAGTGCCTGTAGAAGATTGACTCTGGCAGGCTTGTACTCAAGTACCCAGGTTGTCCTCTGACCTTGGGCAAGTCTCTTGACCTTCTGGTGGTGCTTCACCATTCGTATCCTTCTAGTAAAATGTGTTTCACTACTTAAGGCGCTGCTATGAAGTAGGCTGAAATACTTGTGTGTCTATATGCCTTTAAAATACTATTGTGGAGGATAACACTGGTTGGATTGGTGAACTTGAGCTGGGCACCTGGACGCTTTGCAGCATCACCATGAACCACTCCACAGGCCCCCCCTGAGGCGGGATGCAATCATTCAGAAGGGCACTGGCAGCTTGATGTAAACAGCCACTTAGAAATTTGCAACAGCAGTTTACTACTGAGGTCCTTCGAAATGTCAAGTCAAACTGCCAGGAACCCCCAAAGAAATATGATGCTGAAGCTTAAGGGCATTGAGTAGCAGATTTGAAGCAAATATTAAATTTTGTTACTAAAAAAAAAAGGGCTACCCAGTGTACACAAATCTTTAATTTTAAATTCACCATCTTACTTGGATTTGAACTTAACCAGCTGTCTACAACTTTTTTCCCCCTCCTAGCTACAGCAGCACTAAAAACCCAAGGTAGTTAGATATAATACCATAAATGATTCTACTGCTCTTGTAAGTAGGAAAGCTACTGGAAGTGAACCTTTCTTTCATGCAACACCTGTGCCTCTCTGTTGAGCACTCTGATATATCTGTGAATGTATTATCTGATTAATAAAGCCATGGTCTGAAAAAGCACTTACTGCTCTTAATAGCAATTTTTTTTAAAGGAATCTGTCTCTTGTATTCGTATAAATGTCCTCTCTAATGATGTCACTCCCACTCCTTGCTACTCGCTGCAGAAACTCAGAGAAGCTAATCAAATTAACGTTTTTTGGGAGATAAAGCTTAGCAGTTATTACAGCCCAGTGGGTCTTGCTGTCTGCAGTTCAGCTGCCTTAGGGCAGAGCCTGAATTTTTCTGGAGCTAGATGTCACAGTGCTCCTGGGGCACCCTGTGTGCCTTGGGGTGGGGTGTCAGTAGTAAGGAAAGAAAACAAAGCAGGGCACATCAACTGCTCCTGTGGCAGGCAGGCTGAAGGTGCAACCTTCTCAGCCTCTACAAGCAGAGCCAGATTTCTGCCTGGCTTTGAAAAAGGAGCAAGTTGGTAGCAGCTCCCAGATATTTCAAATCTGGCTGCTCCAGGTCCCAGTGTAACTGATAATTCAAAACTCCTTCCCCTCCCATTTGTCCTCCCCACAAGTCACCATCTCCTTCAAGGGTTGCTGATGGTGGAGCTGGTATTCCGGGGCCGAAGCTACTGCTTTCTTTGGTTCTGTCAACTTATCTCCTTATCAGAGTCAGCTAACAGTGGAGCCACTGGTTTTCAGTCCACTTAGTCCCTTCCTTTACTAGGGATTTTTTGCATCCAGAGGCAGAGTCACTGAAAGCACCACAGTAGCCATAAAGCTCCATGTGAGCATCTTCCTTCTGTCACATTCCTCAGCTGAGACCTCTTTCACAGTGAGCAATCATCATCATTTCACTAAGGCACTAGAGGACAAATGAGGAAAATGAAAAGGAAACATAATGTTGTTGACAGCTGTTGTGTGTGTTGTCTGTTGTGTCGTGTCCTGTCCTGTCCCCCCTGCCCTCCCCCGCAACTGCTGATAAAATTCAACAGAATAAATGCAAGAACTGTTTGAACTTGCAGGCAGACTACCAGGTTGTTTGCATTTACTTTTTTTTTAAATAATGGAACAGGAGACCCAGAGAAGTACAAGTGTGAGCGGATCAATTTAAACTCTTGCTTACTGCCCTCAAAAGAAATGTTAACGTGTATGGGACAGGGGAACTTGCGCACAAAATATCAAAGCGCACACCACAATCTTGCTTTGAACTGTGTGTTTAGTGTTGGTCAGCTTGACTGAGGAGAATGCAATGACAGCACTGAAATAGAATACCAGCTACAACAAAGGCCTGTACTGAGGTGTCTTTTCACTGAGCCATCTTATGTCAGCCTGCTCTTAAGCAATCCTGAATTATAAATGTGCTTCACCTTTGCAGGGTAACTTTAATTGTTCAAAAGGAAGAGTTTGTGGGAAAGGAGGTTTTGGGGAAGGTCAGGAAGGAGGCAGTGTGATATCAGGGAACCAAACTGCAGCAGCTACAAGTTAGACATCGAGAATTACAATAAACTCTGTCAAACTTGCTCTTTTGAAATGCAAATAAGACCAGTGATCAAAGAACTACAGAGGTGATTTTAATGATGTCTCCAGTTGCTCCCCTAGCAGACTGATCTACAAAATAATAATTCTCCGTTGTACTGTATGTACTTAGATTCCTTCTTATGAGAGCTAAGCAGTATTTTCCTTCCACTATCTGCTTTTCATGCAGTTCTTTTCTGATGTAAAATTACCTATCTAGTCCAACCCAGAGATAAAGCATTGAAATAGAAAAATTGATGAGCAGTCTGTATTTGAGCAAAAATTTGCAGCAATTTCCCAGGCAATATGCTCATTGGGGATGGCTTTTGAGCCAAAGGAAGGGCAAAATCTGTAGCTTCCTTATAGGAAGGGTCAGCACTGGACAAGTATTAATATTTCCTTAACTGCATCAGAAGACATTCATTAGACACTCAATACTGCTTGCCGTATCTATTACCAGGGTCTCAGAAGCTGACGTAACTCTCAGTTCCTTGTGAGACCCTACATCAAAGGGTAAAGTACTACACCTAACTTGAGATGAGCGACTGAAGCCTAATGACTAAAAGTCACTTTAACCTTCCTAGGATTTCCCCACCCCTTCAATTCAATGTGCCATTATGCTTGGCAAGGTAAGGAAAATCGGTAACTTGACCCACATGCCCTTTGCACCACACTGGCTGCCATTGATATCGCAGGAAAACCTAAAGCTGGACAAGCACAGTGGAAGCGTGTCACTGAGTCCAAACAACTCGTAGCCTGCGGAGACAGAAGTCGTCCCAGGTTTCTTCAAGGACAGCTCAGTTCAAGTACTGCTGTTGCCCTCCCCTCTCTCAGGACAGGTGGAGCTTGGCAGCTCAGCCTGCAGGCTTTCCACACCCTGGTACTGGGGAAGTAACCCCTCTGTTGTCACTCAAATGCTGTTAGAAAAGTGTTTTCCCAGAAGTTGTGACTCTTCAATTATTATTTTTTTTTTGTCTCCACACCTGGACAGGAGGATGCCTGCCTCTTATCTGCCTGTCCGTGCTTTTTTACAGATAGGTCTCTTAAACCAGGGGTCCATCAAGATTTTTGTGTTGGCACCAATGATCTGACAGGGACATCCTTACGTAGAAAGATTGCTGGGTAAAGGACTGCCTTAGTTCTTTTTTTGGTGATTGTATAATGCCAATAGATACTCCTATAAAATACTGTAAGGCAGCTAGCGACATAGCAGAAGATGTTAGAGATGTTCTGGAAATCAACATGATTGAATGTGAAGACAACAATACAGCAGCCTCCTCCCTGTAACACCATGGAATGCAAGGAACAGAGAGGTGCTGTGATAAAAATTAATGAGAAAACAAACTTTTTTTTTAAACTGTGTATGCGTTTATGAACTTCCTTACGAACTAGAACAACAGAGCTGATATGTAATATCTTACTGCTGAGTGATAACTATGATAAATTTTTAATAGCTTGGTCCTATACTGTTTTCTGGAAGTCTACCATAGAAACATATGACACTGTAAATAAAAAAAAAAAAAGTGTTGTGTCAAGACACAGATTTAACGTGTACTAATGACTTACTTCACACCATGCCAACCCTTGAAGTTGGAGTTCTGTAATGCAGAGCTCCTGGCATGAGGATGGTCAGTAGGTTTTGTTCAGGGGCTTTAATTTCCTCACTTTGATAACTCCCATTTTGGATGGCACTTAGTAGAGACGGTTATTAATGCACTGTGCACCTCTTCTTTGGACATTGAACTGGCAGTATTAACTGTTGGAAACACTTCATGTTTTTGCTTTGCGTACTCTTTTCTCCTCTCGTGTTCATTGAGAATAATGAAAGCATATATGGCACATTTAGACAGCAGGAGGGAAAAAAGTGCTTCATGATACTGTTGCAATAATTAAGGCATGATGCTTTTATTGAAGATAGGCACTGTTTTGGGAACAAGATTATAGGATTTCTACATTCAAGTAGGCGTATAGAGAAATAGGTCCATATCCTTCTAAATAGCAGTAATGCAGACAGGTCACACTTAAAACACAAGAGATCTTTCATGATGGAGGAAAAAAAACATAATTGATTTTTTGGAGTCTGTTAAGCTGTAGAAGTGGCAAAGCCAGATACTTACACATCTCCTTAACAACTGTGAGAACCACTGAAAAGACTGAGGTGACTAGTTTGACAATGAAAAGTACAGCATCTACTCCTTTGACCTCCTCCTGTTAATTGTTCTCCTTCCCACTTAAATAGTCAGGTGCTTTCCAAGCTGCCTCAAGCCAGCTGTGGGATGTGTAAAATCCTGTTTCAGAAAAATCATAGCTTTGCCACAGGCAGGCCCACCAGTATATTTACAATTGGTCCAACAGCATCTATTTATAACTGACCTAAAGAAAACTCTAGTCCGGCATACCTCTTATCTTCAAGACTATTTTCTTTCTGATTCAGAACTTCAAGCTCAGGCCCTTTTCCTCAGTTTGGCTACTTGACTGCTTTCTTTTTGCTCATTTTATCTCACGTTTAAGAAAACATTGTGTCTGATGATTGCAAAATATTCTAGGAGCTGCCCATACGGTGGAGAGTTGAGTCATCAAAACCTGACTGAGTAGTTGTTTAACAGTAGACCAAGTCTGGGTGCTCCTTTCTTCACTCATTGTACGGCGTATGGTTTAAAACACATGTTAGTAAGCATTATAGCATGGTGTATTTTTGCCCAAAGATGACACCAAGATCTGGGTCACCTTGTCCTGTGTGCTGAATAAACACAGATAAAAAATTTGGAAGTTATACTCTGACAAATCCCATCAACCAAGATTTCCAGCAAAGGAGAGAATAAGGAAACAGTGATGCCATCTTGTTTCTCATAAACTGTATTTTTGTGCCACTGTGTTTCAGCTTTTCAGGTTTGTGCCACGGGTGGTTTGTAACAGAGCACTGTGTGCTGGTCCCCCTGCACCAGGTCAGCCTCAGCTCTGCCGAGTGAACAGCAAGACTGCCTCTCTCCCATGTTTTTTTTGGCTTTCCTTTAAGGGCAGAGGTGCTTTACAGTAGACAGTAGGTGTACTTCCTTCTATTGACTCCAAGTACAGTGCATCACTTCACGTGAAGCAACTCAAATGTTGCTACTTCAGAAACCTAAAATGGGGGTCCCCCAAGCACAGCACATGCTGCATATTGCTCACAGAATTTAAGGGCAACTACACAGCCTTCAAGACTTCCTTCTTGAAATCAGGAAGAAAGACTACCTGATGAATAGCAACAACAATTGCTGTTCGACATTAGAAACTAACACCAATGCATATTTTCGTAATGTTCTTAGCACTATCTAATTTCCCATATGGACCAATCATCACAAATTTAATTTCACTCAGTAAATTTTCCTGTCAATGTTGTTTTCAGCTTAGGACACTCATCTTTAGCATCCTCACCATAAATCCTCAGTAGGGATAGTACAGTTTCATCAAAGAATTCCTGCAATTTGCTGGAACAAAGAATTGGGGTGGCTGTATTTAGGCAAGGAAATCTTGATGACGACGGGTTGAATGTTTTGGCCATTGGGAAAGAGAGAATAAAGTGAGAGCGTGAAAGACTAGGAGACAAGATACGTGTGCTTGTATCTGAGGGAACGGGAGAAACCAAGGATAACGACAAAGTTGTTTAGTTGAGGTAGGGGTACCTGGGGAATATCATCAGCAGAAAATGTGAACAAAACTACCAGAAAAATGCATTCTGTCCCTTTTTATGCCTACTTAATTGGAACTACTATAAAGTCAATGTCTAATGCATGGAGAAGACTTGGAGAAATCTATAGTGATCCAATGAGACAAAGGGGACTAATGAATAATAAATAGCATCCAAACCCCACTAATTATATAGCAGATTGCTTCCTTGGAAGAAAAACAAGCAAATATAAATTGCTGGAAGCAACGCACCCCCACCCCCGCAAAATGATCCACTTGATCTGGCAAGCTGTCAGCTGCACTATTTCATTCCCTCTCTCTTCTTAATCCTTCTTCCTCCTGCTGAATGCCTTCCAAAGCAGCAGCTCTTTTGAGCTAAGGGTTTTGTTAGTTCTGTCTTCCCCCAACCTGTACTGCCGCATGTAACAGTGCCGCACGTTTATAGGAACTTATAAAATAGTTATCTGAAACCTCCAAATCACTAGTAAGTCTGGCTTAGAACCATTTTTTTGAGTGAGATTTTCCTGGATTTTTAATTCTACAGAGCTGTGCACCAATTAGGCGAAGATGATGATTTGACAGAAGAAGAGGAAATTGAAGTAAACATTCTGGGACCCAGATGCAGGAGGGGTTTTTGCAGACCATGATTTCCCAGTGGCTTGAATTTGCAGCATTTCCATTCCAGGAACTTTATTAGAGATGTGAAGGTCTTGGTCTTTTTATCTTAGATGCTGTCAGCAAAGGCTGCACGGCCTTGCTGTGCTCCCCTGGCTGTCCCCCGAGAATCACAGCTACGTGCCTTTTACTGTGCCTTCCAAGCTGCTGGGCATGTAACTTTTGATAGCTCCTATTTGTACTTATATGAAGGCTATATTCACCTGTTATAAAGACTTTCTATCAAGTTCTGTCAAAAAGGTCATATTGATTTATTTCCCCCACACACACTAAAACCCATGCACTTCATGGATTTTTGTGTTTACCCTTGAATGTTTTTGTTTCTGTACATGAGGATGCCTTTCTAACCACAGTGTAAGAAAGAAAAGGAAATGATCACGTTATTTTCATGGTGGCTTTAAAAAAAGAGGGATGTGTCTTTAAATTATATCATCTTACACTTTAAACCCAATTATAACTTTTCTGCTTTATGGTATGCAGTGCTCTGGAAAGAGTAATGACCAGTTACTATGGAAACGTGTATGTATATACATACACTCACCTACACACATGACGATGCTAAAAAGTGCCAGAAAAGGCCTAAGATTTTGTTGGAAATTATGTATAGATCTGTCCCTATGGCTGAAAGCAGATCTGCGTGACTGCTGCAATGGAAGAACAAATATTGTATATGAAAGATGACGTTGTCACAACAATAATTGCACATAAATTGGCCACACTTAAAGTTAGAAGCCTTCTTCTAATGTTAGAGCAGCTGAGTTTTGGAGCTGACGTCCAAGGTGAATGACAGTAACAGTTTCCATTAGCCTTAGGACAGAACCAGATTTCCTGGTGCGATTGACTGCAGTAGCAGAGTTGACCACCCTCTAGCGGCTTCCCAAGATCCTTTGCCTATTTACATGCATGATATCTTCAAAGGTATTTTTGCTTCACCTTGTCTTTTGGTTTTCTTTATGCTGTCATAAACCACAACAACCAAAGTGCTCCTACTTGCTGCCAAGAGCCGCCTGACTGACAGGTCTTGCAACCCCTGTAGCGGCTGATAGCTGACCACCCACCTGAAAGTGGGAGCTCAAGGAGCAGTGAAGAATGGGGATACCTGCCCTGAAGATCAACAAATATGTCAGAGAGCAAAAGAATTGACTTGAAAGGCACAAGGAAGAGCTATAACAGGAGAACGTTGGACAGCAGAAACTGGGGATATAGGAGCATGAGTTGGGGGAGACAGAAGAAAAGCAGAGGTAACACTGGGTCATCTCCAGGCAATAAACAAAATCACGCAAGTCCAAAAGTCAGCATATAGTCAACTGTTTTCCTTGCTAACAAGTTGGGAGCTCATAAGATCTAGAGGTCCTGGAGCTTGGCAAGTAGAGTCCTGAAGCACATGCAATCATGGATGCAGAAATGCTTAGAAAGTTACAGGTGCATAAACCCTACTCAAAAAATGCTCTGCCAGACCAGGGATGTTGTTTGAGAGGCACTTACCAATATGATTTTTTTTGTGTATTATGTTATGTACCTGGTGCTTTTGAATACATGTAATACATGTTAGAGCACCTTTTTAAAAAAAAAAAAAAAATCCATGTCAATAGGGGGAAGAGACTTTAAGTGGGGAAAATCAGGTCTGAATCATGCTGTCTATTTGGCGATGAGTAAATTTGGCCTTTCTTTTGCCTCATAGGTCATAATTCTGAAAGGACTTTTATGTCAGTAGGTGCCAGACCAAATTGGACTAGGTTTCTAGTATTTTTTTGCTTGCTGAAAACTGTATGTAATTTTAAAAGCCAAAAGAGTAATTGTACTCTAATTATTGTCAATGCAGTTATGTGTGTGTCCAGCATAACTCTGCTTTTAAAGGTGGGATGCTGTGGTTCGGTGAATGTCCTGTAATGTTGCAACTGAGAGAATTTATTGTCATACTTATAAACCCTTCAAGCAGGTTTACTGGGTTATTCCTGCAGCTGATTTATAGGTTCAGATGACAGACGACAGACAGCACTTGGAAGCGTGCATCTGTCATCTACAACCAGGGAGAAAATTTTGTAGTGCTTTTTTGTCATCTCAATTACAAGGCTTGTAAGAAAAGTCCTCTCCTTCTGCAAGAGAATGTGAGACTTAGAGAGGAAAACACCACATTGCAAGGGCCTAGGGAAGTCAGTGAAGGAGTATATACCTAGACTAAAATAATGATAAAATATACAAAGTGAGTGACGCAATACAATTTCTCACCACCTGATTGACTGGGCAGCCCATCCCGAGCAGTGATCGCAGACTCCTGCCCCCTTTCCCACCCGGCCAAGGCCCATTTATATACTGAGCATGACATCTATGGTATGGAATATTCCTTTGGCCAGCTTGGGTCAGCTGTCCTGGCTCTGCTCCCTCTCAGCTTCTTGTGCACCCCCTCGCTGGCAGAGCATGGGAAGCTGAAAAGTCCTTGACTTAATATAAACATTACTTAACAGCAATTAAAACTTCAGTGTTTTATCAACATTATTCTCATACTAAATCCAAAACACAGCACTATACCAGCTACTACAAAGAAAATTAACTGTATCCCAGCCAAAACCAGGACAATGTGGAAGCTTGACAATACATCTACCTCGTGCTCATCTTTTGTATGAGTGGATTGCCTATGTATACGTTTAACCAGTGTTTTGTCACCTTGCCTGAGCCTTTGCAAAGTGCTGTGACAGTGGAGGAGACAGTGCTGGGTATGTTGTATATGACAACAGGTCATGTAACATGCTTCATGAGCCCAACCCAATGTTTCTTCATGTGTTTTGGGATACTAAATTGCTAGTCTGATTGCCTACCGCTGTTGTAAATTTGCCATTTCTTTTTTGTCATGATTTGAGGAAAGGAGTTTTCAAAGTTGTATTAGTTGCTGTAGTTCAGAGGGACTCATCCCAGCACCAAAGCACAAGAAAGGCAAGCTGCTTAGCCAAAAGCTTTGTTCTGCTTTATTTCTAAGTGCCTGTTAAAAGCTTTTGAATGGTGTGTGCAAGTAGTCAGCAGTCTGTTTACCAAGAATCTCTTGAATTTATTGTGAATCTGAGAAAAGTTATTTTTGTCTGGAAGGTCCTTTTACTCTCACTAAGGTACTCTTTAGCCTTCTAGTTGTTGTGAAGTTTGGATGATGACACAAATATTTATTTATTGATGGCAACCTTGGTCTAATTTATTATCAAATAAATATCAGGTAGAAATTCTATGCAGTACGCAATTTTCATGAGGTGTGATTAATCAATACCAATTCATCAAAGCCCACAGTCTGTTAATTCCAAAAGAAAATAAATATAATTAGGCAGCAGCTGTCAAACATTTTAGCAGGAATTGAAGCTGTGTTTGAACCTTCCAGTAACTGGAGAGAAGCTGGGCTCAAATAATTTTAAGCTTTTGAACTTGAACAAATTATTGCTAGCACTAACTCTTGATTACTAAAGCATTTTTTTCACGCTTCAGAACACTAGTTGATGTTACAAACTTCAGTCAGCTCAGGTGCAAAATTAGATTGGTCCGGTAGCATTTGATGTTGCAGAAATCAGTGGAGTTATCGTTGATTGGAGATGATGTGTTGGGACTCTCTCAGCTCATTTTGTTCATCCGCAGGGTTGTTACTGATACTAAAATTTAGACGGAATATATTTTGTCTTTCCTATCTTCCTTCCACTATTGTTTGTGGGTTACAGCTTCTTGGCTTCACAGGACTAAGTTCATAGAATCAAACCTGAGATGGGTATCAATTCAGTAACCTCTGAGAACCGGACACAAAAATGTTTAGTTGTTCTAGGTCCTGGTTAACACACACCCCCTCTGCCCACTCCCATACTCTTCTTCTTCCTTTGTGTCACTGTGAGTCCCATATGGTGGGGAAAAGAACCTGAGATGGCAATCATCACTTCATTATTTCTAAAAATAAATAAATTGGTAGAGTATCTGTGTTGATGGAACATTCAGGACAATGAATATTAAACAGAAAATTATAGATGCAAGAAAGGTTTATGGGTTTATAATTCAAAACAAATCAGTAGATCATATCCTAGTATTGCTTAGTCAGTGTTCAGTATTTAAGCAGTAAATAATTCTACCAGCCAGTTTGATATTTTGCAACTAACTGCTAATTAGGAAGATTTGAGTAGAAAAATTAGCACCAGAAACTGACGGATATTTAAAATTCCCCTCAAAATCATCTAGAAACACTTTTCTTCAGAAGCCATTTAAGCTGGTCATTTCTGATGCAAACCTGTGTCAAGTATTTGGATCCATAGCACACACATGCTAGGATTATTAAGCACTAGGGAGTTCTTCACAGTAATTTAGCAATTTATTATTCTGATGTAGATCCCTCTCAGGCAGTTAACTGACTCTATGCGTGCAATCTTAATCTGTTGCAAAGCAAAATAAAGTGGATTCACACCATTGACTACTGATTGTGATAGAAAATGATTTGCAAAACCCATGTGAGGAAAATCTGGTGTTATGATCCAGGATGCTTGACATCTGCAACCTTATGTAGGGTGGATCACAAACAACAGCAAAGCAGCTTTTCTTTGGAGTAATGGTGGTTACACTTACCTGTCTAATTTAGCCCTGTAACAGATCAGAAATGCAAGTAAAGCCACCTACTGTGCCCGTGGATACAATAACCTTCCAGCTGAGATGACCATAAGGCTTTTAACTGCTTTGATGCTTGTATTTGTGTTCGTTCACATTCTATGAACCATATTCTCAGGTTACCCAGATGGAGAGCACAGAAAGGGAAGGCACAGAAAGGGAGCAGAATGAAACCCCCGTAGTCCAAGAGGAAATGGTTAGTGATGTGCTCAACCACTGAGAAATGCACAAGTCTATGGTGCCAGATGGGATCCACCCAAAGGTACTGAGGGAGTGGGCAGAGGTGCTCCTCAGGCCACTTCCTGTCATTTATCAGCAGTCCTCGCTAACTGGGGAGGTCCCCGTTGACTGGAAGTTAGCAAATGTGACACCCATCTACAAGAAGGGCCAGAAAGGGGATCTGGGGAAGTACAGGCCTGTCAGTCTGACCTTGGTGCTGGGGAAGGTTGTGGAGCAGATCATCTTGAGTGTCACCATGTGGCAAGTTCAGGGCAACCAGGTGATCAGGCCCAGTCAGCATGGGTTTATGAAAGGCAGGTCCCACTTGACTAGCATGATCTCCTTCTATGACAAGGTGGCCCCCTTAGTGGCTGAGGGAAAGGCTGTGGGTGTTGTCTACCTAGACTTCAGTAAAGGCTTTGACACCGTTTCCCACAGCATTCTCCTGGAGAAACTGGCTGCTCGTGGCTTGGATGGGTGTACTCTTTGCTGGATAAAAAACTGGCTGGATGGCTGGACCCCAAGAGTGGTGGTGAATGGAATTAAATCCAGTTGGCGGCTGGTCACAAGTGGTGTTCCCCGGGGCTCAATATTGGGACCAGATCTGTTTAATGTCTATATCAATGATCTGGACAAGGGGATCGAGTGCGCTGTCAGTAAGCTTGCAGATGACACCAAGTTGGGTGGGAGTGTC